>BOPM01000605.1:98522-103522 GCA_022179025.1 Porites australiensis
TCATCTGCCATTCATCGGCAACTGAGTTGTTCGCTTCACTGACTATGACGGCTTACAATCAAGTCTTCAGCCATAGTGTCGTCAACTGGTGAAATACTTTGCTCATAAATTGTGCTTCTTAATTGCTCATGTACTACATCGATCGATAGTTCACGAAGCGGCCACGGCGTTCCAAACCTGACGCTCACAGTCATCTTTTCAGTCTTTTAGTGTGTACCTACCGTGAACGGCGTGTCGGTTTGAATGCAACGCGAGCATTTCTCTGAGTTTCCCCGCGCCAACATCATCTAACTGACTTAAACTCGAACAATAAAAAAATTATAGAGTGACTCCCATGGTCGAATCGCTTCGAACAACGCAAATAGCCTTCTTCAGGTTCGCAACGCCTTGTGGGCTTTTCAGGGGGAGCGCAGACAAGGTACAAAAAGTATCCGTGCAAGGCTCCGGGCAAGAGAAACTCATATGAAACCATTTGTGAGAACATCGTTTCTCGGTACCAGACCCTTATGTCTTCCCTCCCCCGGGAGACCACTTTTTGACACCGACGACCGAAAGCCCATTTTATGACTGGGCCGCACAGGCAGCCCAGTAATAAGTCAACATTCACGAATGATCCTCTCTGGAAACATAGATACTTTTAATTATCACTTTAACTTCTATGTAATCGTATGCAGCTATTTCATATAAGGAATAAGCTGAAGACCACTACTCTTAGCTACAATGTATTTTTTCTTCAGAAAATAAGAATCTATGTAAAAACCTAAATAGCTTAAATTTGAGCTAATTACCTTTTATTTAAGAACCTGTTTCATAGGGCTAGCTTAGGAAAATACACGTCCTCGCCCGATGGTATTTACTGCAAACTCGTAATACTTAATTTAGTTCATTTTCAGTGTGAATGAAATTTAAATGACATAAAGTTTCAAACAGCTTTCTTGTCTTTAGGTATAATGGGTGGTGAACATTACTCTCACACTGGAGGTGGAGTGAACTATCTTTGCCTTCCAAACACTCCAAAGTACGACAGATACAGCGACGGCTCTCAAACGGTAGGATACGTTTACGGCACCGAGTATGAAGTTAGTAGCTATGGTGGGTATCCTCTCAGACGAAATCTCCATGATCATGAGGCGCCGTGCGCTGTCTGCTTTGTCAGGTCACGTGGTTCAATGATGATGATGCCCGCACGGAATGATTGTCCATCTGGGTGGACCGAAGAGTATCATGGGTATCTGATGACTTCATATTACGGTCACAAAAACCAAAAAGACTTCGTCTGTGTTGACAAAGACCCAGAGTATGTTCCTGGGTCCCATAAGGATATGAACGGTGCTTTGCTGTACCACGTTGAAGGGCAATGTGGCTCTCTTCCATGCCTTCCATATGTTCAGTATCGAGAGCTGACATGCGCGGTGTGCACAAAGTGAGAGTGAACGTTGCACAAACCCCATGTAGCCGAAAACACTGTAGCCCAAAAGCTCAAGAGTATGTTTTTATCATAAAAGATATATTGTAATGAAAAAGGCAGACAACGCAATGCCTTTCTATTTAGAAATAGACTTGAAAATCTATCATGCAGCTTTTCAAAAAAACAGCGTTCTTAATAATATGTCCAATGTAGATCATTTGTATGTGTATAACCTTTGGTACTTTAGTAGTCTGATGCCAGTGCAGTTTATGGTCATTGCAGCCTATATTAACTTTCACGAAAACTTCATACGGCCGTTCGAAATATAAGAAGGGTAAAAACTGAAGATCCTTAAAATCCGTCACTTTTGGTTGTTTTTGTGCCGCTTTGGTGGTTATTAATGACAAAGCAATTGTACTATAGCATAAAGTATCCTTACACGTCAATAGTAAAGTAATGTACGTAAGAAACAAATTCTTAGCTAAGTAAAATACTAAAATTTGTTGAGAGTTGAATAAGATAAAAACATCAGGACCCTTTCTGATTAGAACTAATACGATACTTTTTCCGTTAGGAAAAATGAAACACGCGGACAGTTTTACGGGAAGTGGGCGTTTGGGTATTTAATGGCTGCAGCAAGTCATAGAATAAATCTAATTTTACAAGCATTTCCAAAATTGTGATTCATCAGATGCTAATTAATAAAGCTTTGGTGGTAATTCAGGACAAAGCAAAATAAAAGAGTTGCTATGACATTAAGTCGTCAATAATGTTAACTCTCGGACGTACATGGAAATTCATACCCCCACCGTGGTACAAGGGCGGGGGGGGGGGGGGGGTGGATGGAACCCCTCCCCAGAGTTTTTGATATGTTGCAGTATTTCGAAACGATTTACCGTTAGTGGAAAGCCTTTGATGTTCTTAACAAGATGAGGTATATTTTATGGGTGGTGGCGCTACTGGAGGCCTATGACGTCACCAACAACGGTCGCCATCTTGGCCGCCATCTTGGATTTTGCCAAGAATTAGAAATCAGGTTAACACCGCGAGAAATAGTAATTTTTTGCGCTTGACATTAAAAAAACACACACAAAATAAGCACTTTGCATGATTTTATCCACAAGATTTTCTTTTATTGATGAAAGACGTTAAAAAAACATGTATTTTCACCCAAAAATGGCTTGAGCACCGGCTACTTATGACGTCATATCTCGTAACCATAGCAACTGGTCATCACTGAACTTGTCTCAAAATGTGCGCGGGGATGAACAAACAGCTACTGAAAACGTCAGGTGCTGATGTTTTAACCTCTAGAAAAAAAAACTTAAAAAAACCATCCCTGTCTTGAAAATGACTAATACTGCGAAATCAACTCAATTACATTTATTGCATGGAAGGAAAAAATTGCAACCTTCTAGAAGATTCATTCATTTAATCAATGACAACATTTATCACTACAATGCTTTACGAGTTTTTACTGAAGGAAAGTGCCAACAGTCCTCTGTGACTTCTAAGTGCTAATGATATCAACAGATTACATAGCCTGGTGGACATAGTCGTTAAAAATTGTTTTTATTCATAAAATAACAACCTGTCCATCGAATAAGCTCAGTCTCAAGAATGATCGACCTTTTTTCCTTGTAACCAAGTTTCTCTTGGTCTGCGATACGTCCGTCCGAAAACTGATTCCCGGGTTCAGAAAAAAGGAAAAAATACAAGTAATCCTAACTTGAAACTAATCGTGTTCCTTTCTTTCCCAGTTTTTGCCTAAATTGTGGTAATGTGATACAAGGAAGTTGTCAAACCGCGGTATAATCATGAGGATTTTGCAGTGTCCTTAAAAACACCTCACAGGTCCGACAACTTCCTTGATATTACATTACTGCACTAACGTGCTGACATTACTTCCCAATTTCTGACGACATGTATAACTGGATAGCATCTGACCAGAATGATTCACTTCAGGTGAGTTCTGACACCAGTTCATACGTTCGAAGACAGTCAGTCTAATTGGTACAGCTGAAGCTATATCATTGGCGAACTCCTCTTCGATCAGCAGGCTAGATACGTTTTCACAGTTACACCCCTTTCAAAACAGTGTCTAAAATGGGAGATGAAAAATCTACGACCAGTTCAAAGCCTTCAAAGCCAAACAGTGTACTGAATTTTGTCATGGTGACAATCCTGATCGCATGCATTGTCTCCCAAATGGCTGTCTGCGTCTACAACTATCACCAGTTCACAACGTTAAATGAACGAATGGGTAATCTGGAAAACAAAGTGGATGAAACCTTAGTGGATGATATCCACAGAAATGCTAGTTCTAATGAGACGATCTTGGACCATAGCAAAGCCTTGCGAGAAAGAAGGTCCGTTCAAAAATCAGCCACAAATCTGCAAAGTCTGGCTAAGCGAGTAGTAGTGCTTGAGAAGAGGTAAGCATGCAGGTATTATACTGGCAAGCAACAGATTCGTAACTTCAATGCCGCATAGCTCAGGGCCCAGTTGTTCAAAAGGTGGATAACCCTATCCACTGGATAAATCTCTATCCAGTGGATAGGGCAATTGGCTTCCCTAACATTTATCCGCTGGATAGCGCTATCCAGCGTTTGAACAACCGGAGCCTGATGTTTAAGATTAGACCGATCGGGTATTTAAGATGACTCGACGAGATCCATTGATAAAAATTTTATTGAGAAATTTTGAAGTAACATTTTCATTTTCTGCGAATTTTTTTTTCACGATCTGCTCAGAAATTGCCGCAATAAATTGAGACAAAAAAAAGCTCCTGGTGTTTTTAAAAACTACCTAGCAGATAAATCAGGGGCACCCAACGAGAAAAAAGTTCAAAACCACTTAATCATAGCATGTTAAACGTATTTTAGTATTTAAACAGTAGATATAGGCATATTTTTTCTCCTAAAAATGTTTCATCTGTTCGGATTTCTTAGCTGAAAGTCTAGTGATCCAAAAATTATAGGGATCAGAACTTACCTTTTCGAAAATTTCAGACAGAAAAAAGGCTTCCGAAAATTCTAGGTGACCTTTTTAGGGTAAAAATCCGTTAAAAATGGGCAATTATACGATTTTTTAGATGTTAGTTTTAGGTGTTCGTTGGGTGCCCCTGATAAATCTTAGGGAAACGAATTGCGTTATCCACCGGATAGGGATTCACCATTTTGAAAAACTGCGGCCTCTCACGTTGCTACTGACATAAGTGTCAATTTACAGATCACAAGTGTACTAATTTAGGATAATCGTACCTTGGACATGACCTCCATGGTCTAGCCATTTGCTGCTAATTCAGGATTTTCTTCCTGTATGGCTTATGCTTGAAAGGCTAGGGAGCATAAGCAAGCACGTTTCGAGCGTACATCAAAGGGAAGTAGTCAAGAACATTTTGCATTCTTAGGCAGTGGTCAGTTTTGCCCAAATCGGGCAGATCGTCTCCGTAAGAGTAAAGACACTTAGCAATGCAGATTTAGTAGCGCCAAAGCTTAATATTAAGAGGGAAAAGGTCTCACCCTCGGCTGACCGTACGTCTCTTTAACGAACGTAACGAAGTTACTTCCTGCAAAGCTCATGCTTGAAA
>BOPM01000605.1:108522-109815 GCA_022179025.1 Porites australiensis
CGAGGTTTTCTTCCATATATTTTACTATTAATGGGGTTAAAAAAAATTGTTCGTTATAAAGAGTACTTCCTTATATGGAGGTTCGTTATATTGAGGTTCCACTGTACCTGGAATCCAGTAATCACTGCATGGAATCCAGAATCCAAGAAGTCTTGGATTACGTATATCGTGGGGAGAGTTTTTGCTGTAGCCATTAGGATAGGTGACACAAATTCAGATGGAAGTATCGCTTCTGAAAATGCAAGTACAAATTTATCTAACTCATTTTTTAGGGATGATGGGAGGCGAAAACCACAATCACCAAGGTGGTGGAGCGAATTACCTTTGCCTTCCACCCAAACCAAAGTACGACAAGTACAACGACGGCAATCAAAACTCAGGATATGTGTATGGCACTGAATATGAGATTAATGATTACAGTGGGTCTGTTTTGAAGAGCAATCTTCATGATCACGAGGCGCCTTGTGCTGTCTGCTTTGTCAAGTCACGTGGCTCAATGCTGATGATCCCTGCACAGAATGACTGTCCATATGGATGGACCGAGGAGTATCATGGGTACCTGATGACTGCATATTACGATCATGCGAACCAAAAGGATTACGTCTGTGTCGACAAAGACCCAGAGTATGTTCTAGGGAGCATGGAAAGCAAGGATGGTGCTTTGCTGTACCACGTGGAAGGACAATGTGGCTCTCTTCCGTGTCTTCCATATGTTAATCATCGAGAGCTGACATGCGCTGTTTGCACCAAGTGAGAATAAGCTTTTCAGGAAGCCAGAAACATTCAAAGAAACTCTACAGACTAATATTTCTTAATTGTAGAGTTCAGTTAAGACAACATAGTTCATAAAGGGCATTTTAGTTCAATAACAACTGCATGAGTTCAGAAAATGTCACACACATCAATGTATCTTTATTTGGATCCCTTACGTGTCAAGGTAGGGGAAGGGGATCTTCACGGGTATATGTATAAACTTTTGTTATTAATAATAATAATAATAATAATATTTTTTCTGTTCTTCACTTTACGGGGGGCTTGATTGTATTGCTCCAACATCCTGCTGTTTTGTGGCAATTGGTATATATCACTAGGTGTAGCTCAGCAAAGCTTCCATTGTTGCGAGACCATATGGTGGTTTATTATAGCAGTTAAGCATCAAACTGCAGGGGCGGATCTAGGGGGAGAGTGCAGGGGATGCGCACCCCCCCCCCCCCCCCCCCCCCGCCTCCCCCCCCCCCACCACTTTATCACAAGTTCTGAATGAACCCCCCTCTTTTATCACAAGTTTTGAAC
>BOPM01000605.1:129902-145425 GCA_022179025.1 Porites australiensis
ATGCTCTTGCATTAAAGGACAAATCCAGCATATCATGCCGACCACAAACAACAATAACCGCAGAAAATGCGTGTCATGACCTCTCAGTATGAAATAAGCGGCAAAAATCACATTTGCTTAGTCAAAACGTTTTCCTTCAGGTGTAATCTACCCGCCAGAGAAAAAAATTCATCAGAACAAGCAGCATTTTGGCATGAGCTAAAAGTCGTGTGTTGCCTACCGACTTCGTTTTACACTTGAATGATTTTTTTCATTTAGTTTTTATTCATGTATTTATTTAAGAACTGAAATTTAGCGTTTAATCTTACTTTTTGTAATAATAATAAAACCGTCACCACGATCCGCTAACTCGAGTCTAAGCCATTCCTATTTTTCTTTCGGGATCATTTGCGGTCGACTTTGGGGATCACTTGCGGTCGAGGATCATTTGCGGTCCATTTTGGGGATCATTTGCGGCCTCGGGATCATTTGCGGTTGGGGATCATTTGCGGTACTGTACAGAGATCTTCAAAAGGAGTTTTTTCGTAGTGCTTGGATCTGGGACGCGGGGGCGACTTTGCCGATCTGTCCATGTTTAAGCTTAAACGAGTGTGTTCAATCGAACACAACTAGGTTCCTTGCTTTTAGAGGATATTCCATTTCAGTTTTCAGTTTTCCATCTCTTCTCGATGCCTTATCATCTTTAGGAAGTTATGGATCTGGGACAAGGTATCTCATTAGAGTTACAGCGTGTGCGTTTAGGGAAAGATAGAGAAGTCAGTCTCAGACTCATGTACAAAAACATTCCCTTGGTGGACCCCCTCGGACGGATCTTCACTGATCCACCAGCCTTCTTCTCTTGGGTTCATTTTTCTCCTCGCCACTTTTATTTGTCTCCCTTTGTCGTACCCAGCATCCTGCGTCAAAATAGCCCTGATATAAAATATAAATAAAAAGTGGATGAAGACCCTAACATTCTGCCGCTGCCGACAGTAACTGTAACAGGGTGTGCGTTACAGGTACATTATACTTAATACTTTTGAAGATGATTATTAAAAAAGTCTGACGAAAGAATTGAGATTTGATCGTGTAATTACTTCTCTGATTCACTTCCATACTTAAGTTAGTCTGTCTGTCTGTCTGTCGGTCAGGCAGTCAGTCATGCTCAGTCAGTCTGTCTGTCTGTCTGTCTGGAATCCCATTGGGGCTCGAGGAATAACTGTTAATTTCTATTACAGGGGTAAAGAAAATCGTTCGTTATACAGAGGTTCGTTATATCGAGGTTTGATTCACTGTATTTATTTCTGTTTAAATCAACAGTAACTTTTGGGTCTTGGAGGTTTTCAGTCTTGGCCTTTCGCTTTTACGATTTGGAAATATTTTCATCTATAAGCAAACTGTAAAGCCTTGTTATGTCTACAGAGTGTGTTTTTGACAACATGGGAATTTTTTCAGATATAAGAAAGTTTTAAGTCTTGTAATGTCTAGAGAGTGTGTTTTTGACGCATGCCAAACCGGCCAGCTCAGAGATTCTTCAGGAGTAGTCCAAAGCTACAGACCCTAAAGATCGGTTGTCTAAATGACGGTAAAGTATAACTTTTTTTGACGTTTGAAAGTTAACTTTTGGGCCGTTTGACTGCTGACGCTAATAATAACATTGGGACCCTCCAATTCCCCTCCCTTTTCCCTTAAATTCCTCCCAATCCACTACCCCTTTCGACGCCTCCTGCTACTACGCAGACAACCAGTACAAATAGTTGTCACAGAATGTGTTTGTCTATTTAATGTACTAGTCTCACTGTTAGTTCTCTTGCTGTCAACAACAGGTACCTAGATTCTAGATCAAAAATGACATGTCGTTTTTAAGCGACTTCAAAGTAGCCTTATTGGGTAATTGTGTTGTTCTGTATGTTTCCATCACCACCAACTACAAAACAGGATCAAAGTACTTATTGCAATGAGAAATTGCGTTACCGCAGTCGTGGTCCTTGTGTTTTGGATTTCACGATGTGGCTTTTTTGTTATCCTTTCTTAACTATCCCATTTTTAGTAAATTTCTACACTTTTAAAAAATCTGATGTTCATAGCCTCTTCAGGCAAGTTGACCCTCGAGTGATCAATTCTTAGTAAAATTACCACCAACTCAGAACTCAGAATAACTTGCACTTCCTACTGATTTTTAACTTTCAAAGTCCAACTTCCCCAGCCAATACACTAAGCTATCACCTGCCCTATTTTCCGAAAATACAAGACTTTTTTGGCTAACTGTTCTGCGTCTTCCATGAAGAGGCGCTACATACCACAGTTGCCAGTAAGACTGTCCTATACAGAAAACTACGTCCTGAGGAATTTTTGCAATCCCAACTGAGGAGCAAAAATGGTAATAAAAATGAAGCAGATTGTCTCCATTCATGGTTTGGGAATGAGAACTGATCCATAAAAAGAGAGAGTGAATTATCTACTACATAGTCAAGGGCCTTGGGACACTGATAAACGGCAGCAGAAAATTTTCGTTTTCCCAAAATTGCAAAATCAACCTTTCAAGTTTTGAATTTGTCCATTAAAGGCTTCATAACAACGTATCCGGCATAACTGCTATATAAGCCATAGTCAGAAACTGGGAGAAGAAGATAACTCCTATGTCAATACAGTAGGAACCTCCCGTAAGCGACCACCCAAAATGCAAAGACGGAGTGGTCGCTTACAAGAATCGAACCACAGAGGCTCTCTTCCGAGCAACCTCGAGCAAACTTTGCCCTTTTGAGCAACTTTTGAGCAATATATAGGTTTAGAGCACATATCAAGCACGAAAAAGTCAACGGTTTCATAGAAAACTTCAATTTTTTACTTTTTTTCACTCTTTTATTTTAAAATTTATTTAAATTTTTTTTTTATTTTTATTTTTCCTGAACGATGTTAGTAATCATTGTAAAGAACGGAAAATAAAGTTTTTAATTAACGTTAATGTAAAAACATCAAGAAATTTAGAGGGCAACTTTTGAAATTTAGGTATGAAAGTTTTGGATTTTTGGCAATTTTTTACCAACTTTTTGGCATTCCAGTGACCAACTTTCCAGCATTTTACGAGCACAATCGGGAAAGGCCTAAAGAACAGGTCCAGATACATCTACTTTATGGAAGATACTTATTGCATGCCAAATCTATTAGTAAGTTTCATGTCGTCAATAAAGTTCTTCGTATATTCTTAGCAGCAGTTGAGTGCACGCAGCGAACAAAGATATCACAGAATGCGTCAAGTGGTCGCTAACAAGAGGTGAAAAACAATGGAAAATCATTAACCATCGGGCCCAAAAAGTGGTCGCGGTCACGGTTACTTACAGGAGGTGGTCGTTCACTGGAGGTTCCAACTGTAACGCTTTGACTGGGAAAATTTTGGTGTTTTGGATTGGCGGTCGCTTATGGGAGGTGGTCGCTTACGAGAGGTGGTCGCACATGGCGGGTCAACTGTATAACATTGACCCTGAAAAATTTTATCTTTGTCTACCTAACAGCTGTAGTGATTATTTTCCTGCATTTTTGTTAATGGTGACGTAGAGTCCTCAAACTTGGGAGGTACATACAGCCCCTGAAAACTGCAGTCGAGCCACCTTAAATGAACTATAAGTTCTATGCTTTGGCCGCGGTATACGGATTTCAGTCTTACTTCTCTTTTGAACGCGTTATCGCTTGAAGAAATTCTTGAATAAAGAACAAGGTTTGTGACAGGATAACCGGCAACTTATACTTATATTCTTAAAAACACATGTACAAAACACATTCCTGAGACAATAGCTGAGTGGCCTCCGTCAGACCTATCTTCGCCCTTTGAATCGCTTGAGAACAAGTAGCAAAGGCTCACCAGCCTTACTCTCCTCTTCTCTCTTCTCATTTCCTCCATGGTGGTGTACTTTATGCAGACAACTCTTTTCTTTCTTATTCTGTTTTTTCTATGTTGCAAGAAGCATGTCCAGTAAAGATACTTGTTTTGTAGTCACGTGTAAGAATAAAGCTATATGTAGGGTAATCTCTCTATTGTGCATATTATTTTCTATCAGTGACATGGTACGATCATTGTCCAGGGGCTGGGCGAGTACTACTCAAACAGTCTAGATCGAGAAAATAATAAATAACTAATCGAAATTTCCCAGCTTTTGCAAAGCCTAAATTTCATTCCTTTCTTTGAGATACATTTTGAAAAAGCACTTTTAAACCTTTCAGATCATGACAGCTTTCAGCCTGCGCAGAAGGAGCCAGAGTTTTTGGGCGGGAGGAGAAATATAAAGGAGGCATGCGCGCACGAGGAAAGAAAAGGAGGGGTGGAGTCCTCTATAAAACCAACCAAAAAAACACTAATGACGCCTGCCAGGCAGGCTAGACAGCTTTTGTAGTAGTGATACAAACTGACTCAAGATGGACTTTCATTTTCTTCTCCAGTTTTGTTTTTTAATTCAAGCCATGATAAAAGGCTGACGAGAGAAGTTTTATTACTTGGTGCAAACAGCACATGTCAGCTCTCGATGCTGAACATACGGAAGACACGGAAGTGAGCCACAGAGCCCTTCCACGAAGAATAGTAAGGCACCATTCTTGTTCGCATTAGTCCCTGGAACATACTCCGGGTCTTTGTCAACACAAACGAAGTCTTTTTGGTTCGGGTGGTCGTAATATGCGGTCATCAGGTACCCATGATACTCCTCGGTCCATCCAAATGGACAGTCATTTCGTGCGGGCATCATCAGCATTGAACCACGTGACTTGACAAAGCAGACAACGCAAGGCGCCTCGTGATCATGAAGATTTCGTCTGAAAAGATACCCACTGTAGAAACTGACGTCATATTCAGTGCCGAACACGTATCCTGACTCCTGATTGTCATCTTTATACCTGTCGTACTTTGGATTATGTGGAAGACAAAGGTAGTTTACTCCACCTCCTTGGTGACTGAAATGTTCACCTCCCATTAAACCTGAGGACGAAAAACTACAAGCTTACAAAGGTACATCACTCTCCTATAAAGTGTACTCACCACAAATTTCACTTTCTTAGTCACTGACAGTACAATAGAGCAAACTATTGTTATGACAAACTGGATTTACTGAAACTCTTCTCATCTTTTTGCAATGACTCAAAATAACTGTAAATAAATAAATAAATAAATAAATAAATGTTCAAGATGTCAAAAATTGTCCGTTTGCCAAGTATTTGAAGTGGAGGCCGTTTCTGCAAACTTAAAATAGTGAAGGCCCTTATACTACCCTTGTGAAAAAGATAATAAATGGAAAAATTTTGTACCTTAACAATAACTTAACCATCAGAAGTACAAGGTTTATCTGAGTTTTTTCCTAGAGGATAAAACATCAGCACCTGATGTTTTCAGTAGCTGTTTGTTCAGCCCTCGCACACATTTTGAGACGGGTTTAGTGATGGTCAGTTGCTATGGTTACGAGATATGAAGTCATTAGTAGCAGATGCTCAAGTCATTTTTGGGTGAAAATACATGTTTTTTCAACTTCATTCAACAACAAAAGTAAATCTCTTGGCTAAAATCATGCAAAATGCTTATTTATGTCTTATTTTTCATTTAAAGCTAAAAAAATTACCATTTCTCGCAGTTTTAACCTGATTTCTAATTCTTGGTAAAATCCAAGATGGCGACCATTGTTGATGACGTCACAGGCCTCCAGCAGCGCCACCACCCATAAAATATACCTCATCCTGTTAAGAAGATCAAAGGCTTTCCACTAAAGGTAAAATCGTTTCGAAGTACCGCAACATATCAAAACCTCCAGGGAGAGGTTCCGTCCACCCCCTTCTCTTGTACCACGGTGGGGGTATGAATTTGCGTGTAGGTCGGAGAGTCAATTCTACTTTATTACACCAGTTTCTAAAACTTTTTAGTAGTAGCTAGAATGCAGTCTCAGTTAACCGTTGTCTGTGTTGACGTACCTTTGTAAACCACCTCAGCACCTCCTGGACAAATGGTCCTTCCCCAACGAACATATTTCACTCCAGACTTCCCAGCTCCTTCCTTTCCCTTTTCGCCTTTGGGTCCTTGAGGCCCTTTCAAGCCAGGACTTCCAGCAGAACCTCTCTCTCCTTTGGGACCGGAAGGGCCTGGAAAAGGTCTGTTAACGCCGGGCTTTCCAGCATCTCCTGTGAGTGGTCAAAAATACAAGGTTGAATGATTTTTGGAAATTGTCTTCCGTAGTTGTTCTTCCAGGAAAAAACTAAACTAAAGAATTTTGATTTTTTCCTGTAAAGGAAACCTTTCTTTTCTGATCATTTTCTTGCTGTTAAAGAAGCAAAAGTAATCAGTACAATACCTTTTACCCCAGGTTTACCAGGTGGACCGTTCTTACCAGGCGGTCCAGCTTTTCCAGGGGACCCAACACCACGTACTCCAGGCTTTCCTGGTATTCCTGGTTTTCCAGGTAATCCTGGTGGACCTGTGGGACCATCCTTTCCATCGCGGCCGTCCTTTCCTGTAATAAAACGAAATTTAAAGTTGAATTATCAATTCGGAGTTAAAGAAGTATTGGATCAAGTTCAGGGACATCTTACGAAAAGCTAAATTTTCTTCCATTTTTATGTGCTTGATACCACTCCCATAAACCCGTGCAGACGATTGTTTTTATTTTATTTTATTTTTTTGTCGAAGTGTTCCATGCAAGTTTGGCTCAGTGGGCAGTGGCAAACATACAAACAAACCAGTCCGAATTCTAGTGAACTCAACTTCATTTTTTGAGTAAAATCCAAGAGATCATATCTTTTAGCAATCCCTATTACCATTTTACGCATCAGGGCCCAGACCAGATATTATCCCAACTTTGTGATCAGTACTTGTGAATCACAATACCTCGAATGATGTGGGAAAAGCGCTTTTGGACCCTTAACTTGCTGGAAAAAAATTCCGACTTGTGTAATAGCGCTCCTACCCTGAAAAAAAAAACGGAGAAAGCATGATGAGGTAACTTGAACTGAGTTGTTGGGACGTTTTTTGTTTTTTCAGTTTTTTAACCAATTTAATTTTTTGGGATCGGGTGTTTAGTTTCTGCGTTTTCGGTTTTAGTTTCCTTAGCGTTCATCGTTTTTGCGGTTTTGTGTCAGCACTCAGTTTCTGTTTTGCGTCTTTATAAGACTAGGCACACTAAGGGAATTTTCTTGTCACCGTTAACGGCACATTCTGGGTTACCGTGAACTTCTACGAAGTTTCAAATTAATTAAATTAGTTACAAAAAAGTCTGTAAGTCCATGGCCATAAACAACAGCAGAAACAAGGTGTGTTGTCTTTTCGATCATTGAGAACAGTGATTTTTCGGTTTTCATTGTCGGATTTATGTCATGCAAGTCTTCACGTTTTGTCCGATTTTCAGGCATCGACTGATTTTGCGTTACTGTCACTAAGCCTTTATGTCCCGAGAGCCAGCCAAGGCATATACAGTTTTTTTTTCTTGTATACGTAAGTCATGTGTATTTTGTTACCGTTCTGGCATCGCGATATCATTACTTTTCTTGCGAACAAAGCCCCTTGCCAAAAAAGTTAAATTCATAACATGTGGGGGTCAAGAGGCAGCGGATATCAGCTACTGAGTGGGATATTTGAAATCAAATTTTTAAAGTCCAAATTACCTGAGAGTGCTTTTTAGCAGTGGCATAAAAATATTTCTGCCAGAATTTTATAGAAATGACAATTCTAAGCAGCACAGTAGCACCAGAGAGCTTGATAGCAGGCTATGACGATTCTAGCGAAGCGCCACTGTTCATCAGTTAAATAATCAGTGTCCGCCAGGCGCTCGTGGAAGGCTATTTGTTAACAACATCTTGACAGAAAAATTTGGGGAACCAACGTGTTAGTTCTGTTTCCTTCCCCAGGTTTTATTTTATCTTCTTCTTCATTGATAAATTTTGGAGTCTATCATGCCAAAAAGACATACTGACCCTTTGCCACTTTGCCCTTTAAAAATCGTCATACTCGTCTGACAATTAATGCTGAGATTAGGAGAGCGTTTTTAAGCTTTGATTATAATTTGATTTCATTAATGACTCACCTTTCTTCCACAGCCTTCAATCGCTTTTCAATGTCTGATTTCTGACTGGGAGTTGTGTTTGAAATTGCCCTCTTTCCTCTAGAGCTCAATCCAGAAGACACCGTAGCAGAATTGTTAACAATAGAGCCGACTTGCTTGCCTTCTCGACGCAGTTCCTCCAAGGCAGAAATACGCCGAACCATCCAAAGATTCAAGATCACCAAAGCTGCGCAGGTCGCAGCCAACACAACAGACAAGAAAATGACCAAGCGTGAACACACCAACAGCTCAGAGAAGCATTTCCCATTGGGCTTCTTTTTAGATTTGCCGTGATCCATCTTGTGACGAATCGAATCACTGTTTTCGGTATAAGTTACTCTTCTGATTACGGAATGTGAAGTGATCTATAACTGATTTACCAACGAGTAGTACATTATCAAGGGCCTTTGGACGCTAATTATCACTAGCAGAAAATTTTCGTGTTCGCAAAATTGTGAATCACCTTCCCTGTTTTGCATTTTGTCTCGGTTGAGGGCTTCATAAAACCCCTGTAACTCACACCAATTGTCCTCACTATTTAATTCTAAGCGCTAATGCAAAGTCAAGGAAAATAACTAATAACATGTACACTTCAGTAAATTTAATTTAACAAGCATTTTCCTGTGGCAATTTGGGAGAATTAAACCAGACTGCTGCTTATAAAATTGCGTTCTGTGTCGGTTCTGCCGTATCCACTCGACTGGAACAAAGAAAACAGTCTGCAGGGAATTAAAGTGAAAAGGTAATGACGATTCAGAAAATGTAAAACTGAAACTTTAACAGGGAGTAATAATCGAAGATCGACAAGTATCTATTGTACGCTGTAGTTTATGCAAGTGATACGATGGATGTGAAAAGACCAACTACACGAATAAGGGTAACACTGCCGTATTAAACAAATGCACTTTTGATATATTAAATACAATTATTACAATAAATTGAACATACATCTATATTCACTCCTCAGATCTCTATAAATGACTGCCAGGACAATAAAAGGAACCATGCAGAAACTATTCACATGTTACTTCCGTGTAAGTAGGCCATCAAATCCGGAAAGTGCCAACAACGAAAGCCCAGGCTCTGTGGGAGCTCGTAGGAAATTGAATTTTATAAAAGAAATGTATGACAACAAATAAAATATGTTCTAAATTCTGCTTTTTAAGAGATTCAAAATAAAAATGAGTTACCTTTTGTTTGTATTGTGTTTTGTACAGTCAGTTAGCTTCTAGTTGCATTTTGAAGCCGTTTTGGAGAAAGTTAGATTTCGAGTTGTACTATAACATTATTATTATTATGTAAGCCTTTAAACTGGAGTGCTGATGAATGAGCTTGCAAAGAAAGGCTGAAATAAGTATTTTGTTGCTGTGGGATACATGGGATTTAGAGACTTAATTCCATGCCGGAACATAGATGGGTTGTCATCTGGGCTCGAGAACCAAACATTCACCAAACATTCATTACTGCTAGCGGGCGGCCTAAATGTACCAGTAACTCTCGATAAGCTTCAGTTAAAGTCACTTATTTAATGTAAAATCAGCTGCGTCAGTCGGACTACGATAAATGGGAGAAAGAATGGATTGGCGCACCCTTCGAAGTATCAATTTTTTGCGAATTATATCAGCTTTACATCAACTCTGACATCAACACATATTGACTACGATACTTTATTTTTTTTTCTCTCTCTCTCCTTTGGTTTACTTTTATTCTACAGATATTATTATGGCTTAAATCTATTTTGTGCACACAGCGCATGTCAGTTCTCGATGCTGAACATAAGGAAGACACGGTAGTGAGCCACAAACACCTTCTACAGGGTACAGCAAAGCTTCCCTTCGGCCGGCGTGGCTACCAGGAACATACTCTGGGTCTTTGTCAACACAGACGAAATCTTTTTGGTTCGGGTGGTTGTGAAACTCAGTCATCAGGTACCCGTGATACTCCTCGGTCCATCCAGATGGACAGTCATTCCTTGCGGGCATCATCAGCAATGAACCACGTAATTTGACAAAGCAGACAACACAAGGTGCGTTGTGTTTATAGAGATTTCTTTTGAAAGGGTTTCCATTGTACTGAGGAACTTCATACTCGGTTCCGTACATGTATGCTGAGTACTGATCGCCATCGCTGTACCTGTCATACTTGGGATTGTGTGGAAGGCAAAGGTAATTAGCTCCACCACCTTGATGATTGTGACGTTCTCCGCCTATCATACCTACAAAGTATTAAGCACAATGGCAGAATAAATTTGAAGCATAACTGTGGAGGAAAAAAATTGGTTATTTATTTATTTATTTATTTATTCATCTATTTATTTTTTCATGAATCAGATCGTAAAGAAAAATGTTTTAATATATAAAAGACTCAGTCGACATACCTTTGTAAACTAGCTCAGCACCTCCTGGACAAGTGGTCCTTCCCCAACGAACATATTTCACTCCAGACTTCCCAGCTCCTTCCTTTCCCTTTTCGCCTTTGGGTCCTTGAGGCCCTTTCAACCCAGGATTTCCAGCAGAACCTCTCTCTCCTTTGGGACCAGGAGGGCCTGGAAAAGGTCTGTTAACGCCCGGCTTACCAGCATCTCCTGTGAGTAGTCAGAAATACAAGGTTGAAAGATTTTTGAGAAATGTCTCCTTCAATTGTTCTTGCAGGATTAAACTAAAGCTACAAACATAATCTAGATAGACCCTGTGAAGATAACATTTACTGCTCGTTTTCTCTCTGTTAAAGAAATATAAAGTTAATCAAAGTTGAGTACCTTTTGCCCCAGATTTGCCAGGTGGACCGTCCTTACCAGGCGGCCCAGCTTTCCCAGGGGACCCAACACCAGGTAATCCAGGGTTGCCTGGTATCCCTGGTTTTCCAGGCAATCCTGGTGGACCTGTTGGGCCATCCTTTCCATCGCGGCCGTCCCGTCCTGTAATGAAACGAAATTTAAAGTTAAGTTATTCACATGCCTTGAAAAAACGCAACACAGTATTGGATCAAGTCTCAAGGAAAGCGAAATTTTCTTCCATTTTCTGTGTGTTTGATATGACAAATCCCATATTCCCAGGCTTACTTTTTTTCTGATCTTACTGTCCCTAGTTTGTCTCAGTAGGCAGTGGCAAACAAACAAACAAACAAACCAATCCTAGTTCTAGTGAACTCAACTTCATTTTTCTAGTGAAAAAAATAAGCAAATCTAAGAGATCATATCTTTTGGGAAATCCCAGTTACCATTTTACACATCAGAGCCCTCAAAAGACCAGAAAGAATTCCAACTTTTTTCACGCTACATTTGAATCACAATACCTCGAATTATGTAGGAATAGCGCTTTTGGACCCTCAATTTGCTGGAAAAAAATTCCGATCTGTTAAATAGCGCTCCGACCCTGAAAGAAAAAAAAAGAGAGAAGACATGATGAGGTTAATTGAGTGTTGGGTTTTTCAGTTTTGCAGTCCTAAGCTCTTGATCTTTGCGGTTTTTCATTAATTTCCTTAGCGGTTAATGTTAATTTTCGCGGTTTTGTTGCAGTTCTGTTTTACGTCTCAATTATAAAGGGCATTTAAAGTTTTTTCTTGTCATAGTTGGCACAGTTTAGAAGGATACAACATTTTCGAAGTTTTAAATTGGTTACAACAAAAAGTCTGTAAATCTATGGCCATAAACAAGGTGTGTTGCCCTTTTCGATCATTGAGAACTGCGATTTTTCGGTTTTCATTCTCAGAATCATGTCATGCATGTCTTTACGTTTTTCGCTGATTTTCAGGCTTCGACTGATTTTGCGTTACTATCAGTAAGACCTTATGTCCCGAGATCCAGTCATACCTGAGGCATACACAGTGTTTTTCTTGTATATATTGTTATTATTATCTTGCCGTTCTCATATCGATGTCGTTACTTCTCCTGCGCCGCGGGAAGGGGTGCAGGTGGGGGGTGTTACTCCCTTGTATATGCCATATATGTTTGCCGCCCCAAAATGGTTGCGCCGTTTCGGTCGGTCTATAGACCATTTTGGTCTCGAATCGGGTATGGTTTTCGAGGGAACAAAGGGAGTGTATGAAGGTATTTGTCGTTTCAATTCCAAATGAATAAGAAAGGAAGAGAAATTTGCCAATTCGAAACGGACTTAAAGAAATCTTTTTGTTAGGGTTCTAATCTAAGTAATAATGACATAATTTCTGCCTAAAGGCTCGGTCTGAAAATAGGTATGGATTTTAGAGGCAAGGTGTGAAAACGGGTGTGGAAAATAACATTTCTTTGGTCTGAAATGGGGTCAGGATTTGGAGAAACGGGCGGCACACCCCTACCAGGATTTCCCCAGGAATACTCCCCCCGGGCTCTTGCGAACAAAGCTCCACGCCAAAAAAGTTAACTTGATAACATGGAAAAATGAAGAGGCAGCGGATGTTTAAGATCAAATTTTATAAATCCAATTTACGTGCTTTTTATCAGTGGCATAGTGATATTTCTAGCACAATTTTATATAAAATGACAATTTTAAGCTGCTCAGTTGCAATTCTCTGTTCAACAAAACAGAGCTTGCTGGCAGGTCCTTATATTGTGACGGCTCTAGCGATGCGCCACTGTTCATTGGTAATTGTGGGCCAGGCGGTCGTGGAAGCCTATTTGTTACAACATCTTGACAGACAACTTCGAGGAACCAACGTTTTAGTTTTCGTTTTCTTTTCTTTTCCTAGCCTTAATTATTTTACCTCCCTCTTCATAAGTTCACTTAACTCATTACCACATAAATTTAGAGTCTGTTAATGCAAAAAAGGCACACTGACCCTCTCTCCTTAATGGTCATACTACTAAAATCATCCTGATTTCCAAGCTATTCTCTACGAAAACTAACTGATCGATATCTAATGCTAAGATTAGGGAACGTTTAACTTCAGATTATCACTAACTCACCTTTCTTCCACAGCCTTCAATCGCTTTTCAACATTTGATTTCTGACCGGGAGTTGTGTTTGAAATTGCCCTCTTTCCTCTAGTGCCCAATCCAGAAGACATCGTAGCAGAATCGTTAACAGTAGAGGCTTTCTTGCCTTCTCGACGCAGCTCCTCTAAAGTGTCGTTGAACGCAGAAATACGTCGATTCATTCGAACATTCAAGACCACCAAAACAACGCACGTGGCAGCCAACACAACCCCCACGAAAATGACCAAGTGTGGAGACAACAGGTCAGACAAGCACTTCCTTTTATAAAGTTTCTTCTCAGATTTGCCGTGATCCATCTCAAGACAACAAAAATCAAATCGCCGTTTCGCGCGATAGGCAATTCTTCTGGTTGAGGAAATAAGAACTGTTCTATAATCGATTTAACTACTGCGATATCAAGAGCCTTGGGACACTGATAATCAATAGTAGAAAAATTTCGTGTTCGCCAAATTGCAAATCACCTTCCCTGTTTTGCATTTTGTCTTTGAAGGCTTCATAATAACGCTCATATCTCTGACGGCATGTCAACATCGTCGACCCATTTTCATTCTAAATTCTTAGCCAAACTCAAGGAAAACAATAAAGTTCACATTTTGGCAAATTTCACTTTACTAGCATACGAGTAAGAATTAAGCTCATCAAGATCCTCTTATTGGAAGTACACTCTTTTTTTTTATAAGAATGTTGTTTTTCCGGCCCAGGCTGAATATTCTTCTTTTTCTGCCGATTTTAGGCTGAAAATATTCTTGTATTCTTCTTAAATTATAGCATATGTATTACATGTACCGTTCATCGAACTGTGATTAGCGTTGAACATTTTGCCATAGCTAGTGCAGGTTTTTTCGTTTTGTTGGCTAGTTTCGCCGTTCAGAGAAACGAATAATTTTATACGGTAAAGTTAAAAACATAAAATTGTATTGTATTTACAGATGGTTCAACACACAAAATTATATCTATCCTTTTCAAAATCTCAGCCTCAGCTTTATTCTTAAAATTTCGCAAATTTCAGCCTCGATATTCTTATAAAATATATTCTTATAAAAAAAGAGTGTACTGTGTTATTGAGTATCTCACACTTTCGTTTGAATGCATGTAGACATCAAACAAATTTTACATTTGTTCACCAATTTAATTTTTATAACATTGGGTCCTGATCGAGATTCCGTATCCACTCAACAGGACTGGAACAAATAACACAATAATCCAGTAGGGAAAGGAGAAAACCTAGTGAAAAATACGGACACAGAGTGACTGCTACACTACAAATAACATCATCAGCAATGTAAACTGATACATTTAATGCGATTTTTTATAATTGAACATTGCCTTCTTAGTTCTCTATAAATAACTGCCAGGACAATATTAAACCTACCAGAAATTATTCCCACGTTACTTCCACGAAAGTAACCATCAAATCCTGCAAGTGCACTATGTAAAAATGGTTCATAGCAGTTCCGTTCGAAGATGTTCTATTGTCATTTTTAGGTGGAAGCAGTTAGTCGATTTAACTTGTTACAGTGTAGTTACATTTGACGCAGCACTTTTTGACGCAGCCAAAACACTGCCAGCTGAAGTGAGAGAGAGATCAGGCTTCAACCGAAGTTTCTTTACTATGTGCTATCGCTTCCGAAGGATCCAATTCTGTCCGTATTCTTGTTCGTAGCTCTTGGATCTGGGGCGTGGGGGCGACTTTGCTGATCTGTCCATGTTCCAACTCAAACGAGTGTGTTTACGCGAACACAAATTCCTTGCTCTTAGTCATTCGATTTCAGTTGTCAGTCTCTTGCAGATGCCTTATCACCTTTTGGAAGTAAAGAATCTGAGACAAGGTATCTAGAATTATAACGTGTAAGTCTAGGGAAAGATTGAGAAGTCAATCTCAGACACATGTACAAAAACATTCCCTGGGTGGTCCCCCTCAGTCGTATCTTCATCCTCTGAGTCGCTTGAGTCCGAGTAACACTGATCCACCAGCCTTCCCCTGTTAGGTTTATTTTTCTCCTCGCCACTTTTATTTGTCTCGCTTTGTCGTACCCAACATCCTGTGTCAAAATAGCCCTGAGATAAAATATAAATAAAAAGCGGATGAAGGCCATAAAATTCTGTACAGAAATTGAAACAGCGTTTTCGTTACAGGTAGATCTACTTTTGAAGATGGCTTCTAACGAAGTGTGGGAAAATAATTGAGATTTGATTGGGCAATTACTTCTCTGATCGTGCTGTAAGCATAACAACCTTCCAAGGTTACGATGTGTGTTCAGCAGAAATACGAAAACAGTCAAACTGGGAGGAGCTTGCCCCAAGATGGCAAAGGCTTTTAAGCCTATTAATGTATGATAAAGTAAATCGAAATTTACCTAGTTGCTTGTTATTAGTCTTACTTATTATTAGTGGAAGCTAAAAAACACAGATTATAATGTTGCACTGGTTCACTTTCCAAAGACAATATTATAAAGGATCTTTCTCATGCTGTGGAATTCATACTACCGTAAATCCTGTATTAAGCACCCCCCCCCCCCCCCCCCCCCCCCAAACAAAAAATTTGGGG
>BOPM01000605.1:154208-187297 GCA_022179025.1 Porites australiensis
GGGGGGGGCATCTAATGTCTGGAAATTGGGAAAAAAACGTTTATCTAAACCATTTTTCAGATTTCAGCTTGGGAGGTTTTTCATGTATTATATATAATAATTTTGTTGAAAAATCTGACGGATTTCTGTAAAACAGTGGGAACCAGTGTGGATTTGTGCCCGTTGCACATGTACAAAACATGACAAAATATTGGACTGTGAAATGTTGAAACTCAGTGGGCCAGGTGTTTGTTTGGGTACATCTTGGTGTGAAGGATGGTTATGATTTTATTATTGTAATAAAAACAGTGAATTTGGGTAATTTATAGGCGAGTGTAGAATTCTGGTGCACATATGGTGTAGAATGTTGGAATTTAAAAGACTTTAAAAACGGTAGGCCTTTTAAGTGCTGGTTTCAGCGTCTCTATGATAAATTTTCCTCCAATAAAAATTTTTGGTCCCAGAGGTTTTGTTTTTCTGCTCCTGATTCACTTTACTTCTACCTTGACTAACCCCAAACACAGTCATGTTTCTTCCACTGCAACAAAAAGGAATCATTTAAAATCTCCTCGGGCAATTCCAACAGTAACAAACAAATAAAATGTCCCGAATGAGATAAAAAATGTATGCAATTGCGAGGATGAAACTTGGTCATCTCTACATTATGCCCATGCAAAATGCCACAAAGATTATAATATCATTATTTATGATTAATATTGTTAAGTTTTTACCTTCTTTAGTTTTCCAGTCAAGATTTCCAACAAAGATCTTGGCTCTTGGATCATCTAAGTTGTAAACAAAACAATGACTGAAAGTTACACATCGATAATCAATAATAATATTCCAAATAAAAATATTTGTCATGAGGGCCTCTACTTTAATAGACCTTTTGGCATCAATTTATTTATCTATACAGACAAAGTAGGCAATCATGATTTTAATGAAATGTACCAGTATACACCATTAGTAAGCTTTATATTGAATTTTTGAGCTTGAGAATTAAAGGACAATTTCAACTGTATATATATTTTCTATATAGTTTTTATGTAGTGTCAGCTCGAAGATATTAGCTTGTTAGCTACCCTAAAATTCGAGTTTAAATAAAGTTTTATGTTATGTTATGTTATGTTAACTGCATGAGTGTTCTAATACGTTTATTTCTTTAATGAAAAAATTTATTAGTAAATAATATATTGCTAAGCATATTCAGAATTGATTTGATTAACATGAGTAATAGTTGTTAAGCATTTTCAGTATTAATTTGATTAAAATGAGTAACAGATTCAGAATACATATACAGACATTTTTTTTATATACATGTATGCATTTTCTTTGTTTTTAAGATTGAAGTACATGCCCTCGGGTAGCTATGCAAATCTAGGCATGTCATGTTTTCAGGAAATGAATACAACTAAAAGTGACTAGAGACCTAATAAACTAAAACTGAGACTACTGATAAAATAATGCAAGTAGTAACAATGACAACACAGTTATGACTAGAGACTACTGATACAGTTGTCTCTTTAAATCATCGTTTTCTTTTCATAATGCTTTCACTTTGTCTCCCATTTGTCAACTAAAAAACAACGATCTAAACAAGCCTCACATCAGACACAATAGCGATCGCATGAAGCGCTGGCTGAAGTGTCCGTTCTGGGTGACCTCGGAGGTCTTCTCTAGTATTAGTAGCTGTTTTTCATAAAAAAAACATTGCCCTTACACATCTGGCAGTTCCTTCAGTAAGATTTAAAGTAGTTGGCTACATAATGTTAGCACCCAGCAGAAGTTCCCCTTTCCTCAATTAGGGTCTGGGGCCAATTGCACCCGTGGAAAAGTTTTGAAATGGGGAAGCTAACAAGGGCCATTACCAGTGATTTGAGGGAGAATATTAACATTCATGCATTCAGCTTTCCACAATTGATGGAACAAAGTAATTATTTTCATATTCAGTATACAGAGCAATATACGTGTACTAGACTCAGTCCAATCTGATACATGTAGTGCGGTACTGAAACAGAAAACAGAGAGCAGGGAACAAGCGTGGGGAACAGGAAAGTGCAAAATGGAAGCAAACCTAAATTAAACCCTGGCCCTGTCAGTAATACAGAGTTTCTGATAGGCGGCTGGTAAAGGACAAATTTGCAGAAAAATGAGCCGATTTTGTAGGAAGTTTCATGGGGAATTTTGGGGCAAACTTTGCTGAAAAGCAATTGGTAAAAAACAGCCGATTTTGTCGGAATTTTTCAGGGCAAATTTTGCTAGAAATCAATCACACCAGCGTTTTTAATGTCTTCTTAGCAGAGGTCATCATTGTTTTGCTTTTTCAACAACAATATGCTCCAGAAATGAACCAAAGGCAAAGCCTAAATAACATCATGGCTAGTGCCCAGTTTTCCGCAACATAATCTGTACCTGGTAGTTTCGGGACATTGATTGCTCATTTCAGTGATGAATTTTCATGATAAATTTGCAAGCTTACGGCAAGTAAACAGCCCCAATGGCTGAGATAAGTTCCAAATATGTTGTACAGACATATATTTGATAAGATTTCTAGCGAATTCTGCGGTATTTTGCATGTTGTTGTGAATTTCGCAGATTTACCTGAATATTGTGGCTCCACAACCATGCGAAGCCCTGGTAATAGCCTGTGAAAACAGCAGTTTATTCTCACTCCTCACCGCTGGGGATGTTTCGTGAGGAGGAATGTCCGCAACTCTGCGACAAAAATTCCATACTGATGGTGTAGAATCTGTCCAGAATCCAGTCATGAGAGCTGATTGGACAACAGAGTAGTTGCATTGTTTTAGCTATTGTTTGTGAATGACAGACAAAAGCAAAATAACAAAACAGTCAATATTTGAGTTTTGCTGGAGCTCATTTGTGGGTAAACACAAAACTATACCCAAAATCAACCAGGAGAAATGTAAATTGAACAAACTTGCATTTGGAACCCCATGACTATTAAATTTATTATGTAACCATTGATTTATGTCATCAGTATGGAATTTCTATCACTGAGTCACAGATGTTCCTCCTTGGGAAACGTCCCCAGCAGAGAGGAGCGAGGAGAAGCAGGGCTCAAAGTTAACGACTAACTGGTCGCATATGCTACTGGATTTTTGGTTGTGCACCTAAAAATTCATGTGTAATCACACCTGTGCGCCATAAAACCAAAAGCACAGTGTGACTGACTTGCTTCCGACTATACTTACAAACTCAAACTAGAAAGACGGTGTGTGTTTCATTGGTATTTTCTATCAATGGATTCCATGAACTCGAATGTACTTTTTCGTTTCGATGTTTTACTCCATCCCAGACTCTTCTGTTTTGTAATAAACACCGATGACACATGCAAATACATGCTACGAACGAAACAAGTCCTTTTTGCACAATGGACGATCATGTCGAACAAAAACAGTGCGGATTAAGAGCTTTTTCTCTTACGTAAGAAAGTTTTTAAGTCATATCCCGGTTACATGTAAGTCATTGCACATTTAACAAATTCATTAAATATTAATTTTCATTCTCGTTCGACACACTCGTTGTTGTCAGTTTTGAATTTTTTTTCAAGAGTAAGTTTTCTTTAGTCACAACTGTACTGTTAAAAAGAGAAATTAGTATTAAAAATCTCAACGGTATTACTGCGTAGCAAATCAGCTGTGTTTTATCAATCACTGGACTGAAGTAGAACTAACAAACTGAAGATGACAAATTAACGTGGCACTGTTAAGCTTTTTACTTTTTCTTTTGAAATATAATGCTCCCAACATTATAAGCTGTGCTCCTAAAATTTTCAGCTGTGTGCCTAAAAATTTACATCTGGTAGCACAGGTGCTCACAAAGTCAAATTTAAACTTTGAGCCCTGCGAAGTGGCTGTTTTCACAGGTAAAATTTCGGTAACTTCATTTCCAACTCTCTCCTTTGTTCAGGGCTTCTGATATTTCGCGCGGTCACGGACCCGCGAAATTCAGGTATTTCCGCGAAATCCCACGAAATTCCCAAAAAAAAGCGAAATACCATGAAATCTGCCAGAAATAAATCCAAATACATGTCGGCAAAACATATTTAATACTTATCTTGGCTATTAGACCTGTTTTATTCACCCCAAACAACCAAATTTATCTTGAAACTTCGTCACTGCAACGAGTCAACAACGTCCCAAAACTACCAGGCATTTTTTAGGTGAACGTGGCGAAAAACTGGGCAATAACCATAATGTTAATAGCTTTAGCATTCGCTCATTTCTCAAGCGAACTGTTGTTGAAAGAGTAAATGATTATCCCTGTTAAGAAAACGTTAAACAACGCTGGTCATATCGACGCAAAATTGATCGATTTTAGCGAAATTTGCCAGAAAAAATCCAGCGAAATCGGCTGTTTTTTACTGATTGTTTCTTGGCGAAGTTTCCCGTGAAATCGGTCCAGTTTTCTAAGAATTTGCCCCTGAAAATCCTTCAAAATTTGGATTTTAACCGCTAAAATCCACGAGATTGGCCGATTTTTCTGCGAATTTTGACTTTCCTCCCGCGAAAATCCCACGAAATCAACTGATGTTTCTGCGAATTTGCCCCTGAAAATCCCGCGAAATTTTGCTTTTTTTTCCGCGAAATATCAGAAGCCCTGTTTGTTCCCATTTTTTCATTTTCCTGTTTTCCGTGCTCAAATCCTGCTCCCCCTTCCCCATTAACAGGGCCACCGCGAAAACCATAAACACCTAAAATGTGCCAAAAATATTAAAAGTATTGGTTGGGTTTAGCAAAATCAAAAGAATGTAAAAGGTTAAATTTTGCTTAAAATGATGTTAACTATTGTAAAATTGGTTCCAAAATATCAGCTGACTGTTGAATCAGTTGTGATAGGTTTTCAGCGATCAATGAATCGCTCATGTGTTTTAATTTGTGAATTCACTTGTTTTATTTCAGCGTAATAGATAATACAGGAATAAGTAATGGCACCACATTATTGCATTGGAGCACCAGTGATTGGTGAAAGGACAAATGCATGCCCTGTTGTATTTCTTTATGAGTAGTCTCAGAGGTTTAATGACAAGAATAAGCTCAAATTTGAGTGGATTGTGGACAGGTGATTGGACAGAAATAACATTCCTGACATATTTCAGGTGTTCAAGGTTTTCTCTGTCGCACTATAAGTAACATCTGTGCTACTGCAACAAACATTGCACTACTCATATAATTTATACCTGCCAACTATTTCTGAGATATAAGCGTGAGATTTTTATCCTGGGAGTGCTGGGATTTTTGAAGACGACACAATCATTTCCGAAGATTCCCGAAGAAGTTCGAAGTCTTCCGAAGAATTCCAAAGTCTTCCGAAGTCTTCCGAAGACGTCCGAAGTCTGCCGAAGGCAAAGTTATCGAGAAAATGCTTATCCACAAAATCAGGGATCGCGAGGAAGGTATTGTCATTTATTCATTTTACACATGGTTTTCGTTCCTTACATGGGTCTGAGTTA
This sequence comes from Porites australiensis, assembly GCA_022179025.1. Classification (NCBI taxonomy): domain Eukaryota; kingdom Metazoa; phylum Cnidaria; class Anthozoa; order Scleractinia; family Poritidae; genus Porites; species Porites australiensis. The sequence goes on from BOPM01000605.1 coordinate 159,661, forward strand.
ACATATTTTTGGAAATTGTGTCAAGCAAGATGGCAACAACTCACATTTTTCAATCGGGCGTGAGAAATGGCCCGCAAGCGTGAGCCGGCGTGAGATCGAAGTTTTCAACCCGCAGGCGTGAGAGTTGGCAGGTATATATAATTTTACATTTGCAGTGAAATTTTCAGTTTGCTGACAATTAATGATTGGTCTCTGTATCAACAGCTTGCGCACACAAATTTAGAGCAACAGTATGAATGTGAACAGCTGTTATTTGAGGGGAAGCATTGCGTTACATACCAAATAAAAGCAGAATAGAAGATCACACAAAGTGAAGCACATTTATGAGTATGGTATGGTGGTACATGTAGTTAATTAATGTTTTAGTTCAGTAAGGACTTAATTTTAATCTTCCTATCTTAAAACTTACATATTTTTATCATATATTACCATATTCATATTCTAGTATGCACGATTGGCGTTGCATGGTTTGCGTTTACTTTTAGGTTATGTTTACCCTGTGCGCATCACTCACATTTCCTTCTTTTCTGCGGTGTGCCAGCTGTCAAGGTCTCTGCTGTGTGCGACTGCGGATGAAGTGGTTTTGTGCTGGTATCAGGGCGGTTTTTTTGCCATTCCTCGAGTTGTCTTGATTGCTCACGAGGTCTTTTACTTCCACTTGCATTTTTCTTATAACTCCAGCCAAAAGTGGCCATTACAGGCTCAAATAAAGCCTCGATTCGTCAATAAACCTGCGGGACAGTTGTTCGCCATGTTTTGTTTGAGCCTGTTTGGACAGCGGCTTAGTTACAAACAATATGTGCACTTAACTTCAGCTTGTTTGTATTTTTCACTGATTTGAAATTTGCGCAATCTGAAAAAGAGTGCTTATTTTGAGCACTTCTACGGAAACTTGGCGCTCATGTAATATTGATCAGCAAGGCTGGACCGTTGACGAGATATCTTTGCAACTTGGATTGATGTTTTGAGGCCGATTCCCGCGTTAAACATTGGTAAACTGGTTTGTGTTTTTCCGGTGTGGTAGGAAGTTGTAAAATCAAAGCCTTCATGTCAATGATTTTTATCATAATGAAAGCGGATAATATTTCGAATCAAGGAGTGAGCTAGTTGACAGAAAGTTGAAAACTTATGTACAAGTAACACAGCTGTGTCCTGTTTGTTTTGATCGAATTTCGTCATGGCGAATTTTGACAACCTGATGTCCTTTTCGTCCGACGAAGAAGACAACGTGGCAGTAAATTCGGAAATGTCTTGGCTCACAGTTTTGTCCTCAGAATTTAGCGTCATCGCTAGAGGCCGATCTGGAACCGAAAGCACACGTTCGTTGTCGCCGAATTTCTGTCCCTCAGACAGCCATCCCGCTAGCGCTTGTGGAAACAACAGAGGGTACTTGGAAGACTACCAACGAGCGGTGAAAACAGAAACACGGTCTTCGCAATCGAGCTTTCCCAGTAATAGCCAACGCTTAAATTGGGTTGAATTTCCAAGTGATAGTGATGAAGGTCGTGACAGTCTGTTTAATCAACAACGTCAATTAAGGACATCTCGTTCCTGGGACGAATTAACGCCCCCTACGAGTCCAGTGAAAAAGCGTAATAATATTCCCCAATTTCCACAAGGTGGATTTGCAAATTATCACAAGTCCTTCAGGCCACCATCAGAGTTATTGGATCACGAAGGAACAGCTTCTTACAATGGCTCAGGTGTATTTAAAAACAATAACAGCCCACCATCTTACACCTCTAATTTGTTTGTGACCTTGAATAGTCAGCGTTATGGAGTTCAGAATACAAATCAGTCTGTCATAACCACTGCATCTTCCAATTCGAGCAGCGAACATCCTTATGGTTCTATCACCCTAAAGCTCAAAGGAGAATTATCCACCAGAGGAAGCAGAGAGGAAGTTGGAGCATCTCAAGATTCTCTGTCAGATGAACTTGTTTTTCCAGAAAAGGATAATGAGACTTCTGAGCAGCCAGCTATTAATTCTAGTAACATAAGGCCTCTTAAAGTGCAACTTCCCCCTGAGGAGACCCCCAAAGGTCCTAAAGAAAAACTAAAGAAAACTGTTTCTCGTAGCAAATCTGTTCCTCACCCTCGTCCACCTTTACCTACTCTCACCGACCATCCTTTCTCATCTTCATTTCCCGACAAGAAATCACCAGCTGCCTCAGAATCCAGTAAACGTAATTCAAAATTCATTTTCTATGGGGATGGATTATTTGATGTGGCAAAAGAGCGAAATGAAGAGGCTACTGCTTTCAGTGAAATGATGTCAAGACTCAGATCAAACGTTCACTGGGATGATCAAACAAACCCTGGTCACGTGATTAGTCCTACAATACCTTATGATTATGAAACATTTCCTCACAACACAGAGGCAAAACTCGCCATTTACACAGAGGGGCGGAAGGACACCCTCAAGTTTATCTTCAGTGTTCACAGTCAAATAAGCAAAGTAATTGAACTGGCTCTGAGTTGTTTGTTGGACGACAGTAAACTGATAAACTTCAGCGCTGCTTACTCCTACGTTCTCAAAGTCTGTGGGCGATCTGAGTACCTTCAAGCAAATAGTGTTTTGATACAATATGGTTATGTCCAGGAATGCGTGAAATTTGGACGAGAGGTGGAACTTGTGCTGCTTGAAAGTTGGCAAGTCTCAAGGCAGCTGGCCAGGACTGAAGACGACGACATAGATGACAGTGTTCCGCGGAACTACAAGGAATTCTTTGATTGCCCCGTCAGTACTGCAGTTTCTGAATATGGACTGACTGTGCTCTTGGAAGCATTCAACGATGAACTTGTCAAGCTCAAGGAAGAGACGACCAACCAAATCAACCCACGATTTGAGCCTAGTCGGGTAATTCAATCTGTGAAAGCAATCTGTGCAACTCTTGCTTCCTTGGAGACCAAACAAGTGATTAATTCAGTTCAAAACTTGAGAGGACTACAGAGTGCTCATGCACCAGGAAGAGAAGTCCCTGACGAGGCAGTGTTTTATGACGTCGTTAGAAATCTACAGGCAGCCGTTTTGCTTCTGATTGAGACTTACTGTGACGCTTTCGATACCGATTTTGTACCGACCAGGGCTGAAAGACCAAAACTGGCGGGATCTGTTGAAGTCACCGCCATGACAGACAACTTTGGTGTGCACGTGGCTTTCGCTAACAGACTGCCTTTACATTGGAATCAGGACTTTGATCGCTTCGAAGTACAGTGCGGTGTTTACTACGGAGGGCGCTTGTCTTGTCCTGTTGAAGTAACGCAACAACGTCAAATCACTAGATATTTCTTTAATCAGCTGCGATGGGATGAGTGGCTTCAATTCAAGATCCAAGTGCGTCAGCTACCGCGAGAGTCCCGTCTCTGTCTCACCCTTTATGGAATTGCCGTAACCGGTAAGGGCAACTCTCTGAACACCACCAGGACCCCACTTGGATGGGTGGCAATTCCCCTCTTCGACTTCAAAGGCGTGTTGGTTTCAGGCACGCATCTTCTTGGATTGTGGCCCGACGACGTGGCAAACCCTGTGGGAAGTTGTACGTCTAATCTTCTCCATCCCTCGAGCGTTATGCTACAGGTCGAATTTGAGCCTTATTTGGCTGACATTGTGTTTCCGGATTTCGAGACCAATGGCTGGTTGGCTTACGATGAAACTGATCGCTGTGAAGCTCAAGCCAGGAATGCCGACGTGTACAAGCCCATTTTGGAAAAAGACCTGTTCAACGAGCTTAAGCCGGAAGAGAGCGAACTTTTGTGGGAGCACCGCTATTACTGTAAGTCAGTGCCGAAAGCGTTACCTCTCATTCTTTCTGCAGCACCGTCATGGGAGTACCAATATCTTCCAGTGATCTACAGCTTATTAGCTTCCTGGGCGCCTCTAAAGCCGGTGGACGCAATGGAACTGCTCAAAGTCAGCTTCCCTGACACCCGTGTGCGAGCTACAGCTGTTGATTGGATGGAGGCACTTGTTGATGACGAACTTTGCGATTACCTTCCACAGCTTGTCCAGGCATTAAAGTATGAAATATATCATGACTCTGCCTTGGTTCAATTCCTCGTTCGCCGTGCTCTCGCCAGCGTTCGCGTCATGCACTACCTGTTCTGGTACTTGAAAGATAACATCAGCGATCCTCAGTTCGGTCAACGCTTTCAAATCATTCTCGGTGGCCTCCTGAGTATCTGTGGCAATGCGCAGAGAACTGAGTTTACCAAACAAGACGAGATCGTCCATGACCTTATCCATGTGGCGCAGCACGTCAAAAGCGCTAAAGATTCTTTGAGGACGAACATTCTTCAGCAAGAGTTAGCTGTGGTTGCTGCGAACATGTTCACAAGCGTAAGACTTCCCATAAGCCCAAGCTATGAGGTCAAAGTCATCGATGTTAAGGGCTGCGGCTACTTCACCTCCAACTCTGCGCCTCTGAAACTCATTTTCAAGAACTCAGACCCATTTGGCGAAGACGTACACGCCATGTTCAAAATCGGCGACGACATGAGACAAGACAGGCTTATTATGCAACTGGTTGGTATCATGAACAAGATCTGGTTACGAGAGGGAATCGACTTAAAAATGATCACCTACAAGTGCATAGCAACTGGAATCGGCATGGGAATGGTGGAAATTGTTAAGAAGTCAGTAACACTTCGAGAGATCCACACTGAGTTGGGCTTAACAGGGTCTTTCAAGGACGAGCCAATCGCGAGATGGATCCAGAAGTACAATCCAGGTGAAGAAAGCTACCACCAAGCGGTTGAGAATTTCACAGCCTCCTGTGCTGGCTACTGTGTTGCCACGTACGTCCTCGGAATCTGCGATCGTCACAACGATAACATAATGATCAAGAGAAGCGGCCACCTTTTTCACATCGATTTTGCTAAAATACTTGGCAATGCACAAATGTTCGGATCATTTCGCCGCGATCGGGCTCCTTTCGTACTGACTTCGGACATGGCTTTCGTCATAAACGGTGGTTACGAACCGAGTAGCCGTTTTCAGGACTTTATTGACCTTTGTTGTAGGGCGTTCAACGTCATCCGGCGCCATTCCAACTTGTTACTTAACCTGCTGTCGCTGATGCTTAATTCCGGAATTTCTTGTTTAAGTAAAGTTTCTGATTTAAGCTACATTCGGGATTCGTTGCTCCCAGACTCATCCGAAGCAGAAGCCACAACCGTGTTTACTCGCCTCATAGAGTCCAGTCTCTCCTCGTGGTTTACTCAGGTGAACTTTTTCATTCATAACGTGGCACAGATTCGAGATGTTGGCCAACTAAGAATTTCATCGCCTGCCAATTCCGTAGCAAGCTCAATTCTTTCGTTTGCTCGTGGTACATACTCAATCCAATCGGACGGTTTGATTGACTCTGCGCGTGTCGTGGATTTTCACAAACGCTACAGTCCTGAAAAATATTACATCTATGTTTTGAACGTTTGCCGCCTTGACGTCCAAGAACCGTCGTTCGTGTTTCGTCGATTCAGTCACTTTCATGAGCTGAACGCAAAACTCACCGAAGAATTTCCGCAAAGGAACTTTCCGAGGCTTCCGAGCAAGATCTACCTTGGTCGTTCCCAGATCCGAGTAGTTGCCGAGCGGAGGAGAAACGAACTCGACGACTATATCCGACACTTGCTAATGATGCCGCCTGAAATCTCCGAGTCTGAGCTTCTGTACACCTTTCTTCATCCCTCACAGCAGGACCACTTAGAAGCTAGCAAGTTCTCCATGCGCTTACTCCCCGAAGAGAAACGAAACCGAGAGCGAGCAATCGGTGGTAAAGTGAAGTTGTTGATTCGACACGAACACGAAACACTTCGCGTGATGGTTATGCATGCAAAGGAGTTGTCCCCGAGGAATCAAACGAATTTGGCGGATCCGTATGTCAAACTGTACCTCTTGCCAGATCCCATTAAGGCCACGAAGCTCAAGACGAGGATTGCGCGAAGGACCCTTAATCCGACGTACAACGAAACCTTGTGTTACAGCATATCGGAGCGTGAGGCACGACAACGTCTCCTTCAGGTTACCGTGCTAGATCATGATTACGTTGGTGAGAACGAATTTCTTGGCGGAGTACTGATGGATCTTTCACAAGCTGAGCTCAAGAAATCAGTGGCCCGTTGGTACACTCTAACAGACATCAGAAAACCGCAGTGAATAAGGCGCATGAGCGAATTTCATCGTCCTGAAATTAACGTTTTCATATATTTGCAGCAGAAGGAACCAATCCTGCAATCCTTCAGTTGGAGCTCGTTAAGGCTCTTCTCCTGGAGATAAATGGACCTCCCCAGCCAATAGGAAAGAAGTGCGTGGCTTTTTCCTCTTATTTGAGAATTGCATCATTGAAAGCAAATATGTGAGGTATGCCGCGTATTCAATACTTGGCCAAGAACAATTGAAAATAGGTTATCTCGTAACCAAGAGAGACTGCCCAATTATATACTCTGTTGTGGTGACTTACGACCTTACCACTCTATGATGAGTTGGTTGACTTCTTATATTATCTTGTAGAATTTTTTTATTAATTAGTATGTAGTAGTCAATTCTCGTTGGAATTATAATTTCAATCTGAGTATCAGATTTTGCGTTAAACGCAGTACAAAGAAACGAGTTTTAGAGTTAGAAGAAATGGATTCATTTTCAGGATAGCATCTTTCGATTTAAAGAAGGTTTCGGTCTAGTTCGACGTAGTTTTTATTTCACTTTTAACCTGTTTGCAGTCGACTTCTTCCCTCTATCTAGTGAACAGGATTTCCTGATGGAGATTCGTAAAAAAAAGCCCCATCGAAAGCGAGACACCTTAATTTTCTCCTTATTTTCGCCCTGTCTGTTCACAGACTACTCCCCGTAAAAGAATCTAAAGGGGACGAAGAGTCTGTACACGGGCTACAGTGTTTTAATTAAAGAAATTTTCGAATCCATAACAGAGAGGTAAAGCACCACGTTTACGACTGCTTCCCGTTCACCGTCAATAACCTATTTTCTAACTGCAGCTTTACTTTGGTCACTAGAATTGCTTGGAAAATAAATACTCTTTTGGGACGGGGGCTAGGGGGGACTTAAGCGTGGTGCATATTGTTTAACAACAGAATCGTGGACTAAAATCTGTACTTAGATAACATTAATTCCCAATTTACTGTGTAAGATGCCTTTCAAAGATTCAACGATACTTAAAAAGTGATGAAAAGTTATTTATTTGTCCGCGTGTCACATTTTTCAGGCGCTTTTTTTCTTGCCTTTCCGCATCTTAAGGGAAGAGTGTATAATTTGTGCGCTTACTGCGAACTAAGCTATACGTAGACGTTACTTTACACAGTTACACCAAGAGAGAATAATGGCCCAGAGAGGGAATCGCCCAGATATGTGAATTTCACCAAAGTTATTTTTAGACCAATTAAACGCTTGAGATCAATGGGACGTTATTTTCCAGAGAGGCCCGCAAACTTTTATTCACTGTTGTCAAGAGAGAATTAAACAGTCTCCACCACAATGTTCTGCATTGTTTGCTTTGAGCCGGGCAGTCGCTCATTGACTTGATGAAGTTTCAAACAATAAAATTTTTGATTAAAATGTGCAAATGTCCCTGTAATTAGACTTCCGTTTAATTATACAACCTCTAAAAATAACTTTAGTGAAATTCACATTTCCCGGCCAAAGCCCTTGATTCCCTCTTTGTCAAAAGTTTCTACTTATGTTTTATTAAGTGTGCAATTTGCAGGCACAATTTCCCTAAGGATTTGTGCCCAGCGAAAACAATTATGGCATGAATTAACTAATCTTACCAAGGGCAAAGGGCTCCGCGAAACGTTAGCGTTCGGATCTCTTTGGTGTGGCAAATTTCACCCTCCCTCTCCTCCCTACTCACCACCACAATTTTTGATCATTTGAAACAAGCTCCTTAATTTCTTTTAAGTACTTTACACGAGTTCCACATTGGCGTGCCCTGTTAAATTCAATCTATTTAAGTGGCCATATGTACTTAAAAAAAGTTTTGACTTGAGAATGGGTGACCAGTTCACGCAAATTCCGAAATTCGATGTCTGCGAAAAAAAAAAAAAAAAACAATTTGCAGACAGGGATTGAAATAAGCGTTGGTTATTCTTAAAGAAGAGTCCCTCGGTCTCTTGTGATAAATCGAATTTAATTTTAAGAGAGTTATACAAAGCACGATAAGAAATTCACTATAGTTGTAATCATCATCGAGATCCACAGGGGCGCAGTTAATCAGGGGGAAATATTTACAGTTTTACAATACTAATACTGAACACTGGTTTCGTCTGTAAACATCTCTTCTAAATCACCTTGCTAGTATGCTAGAGTCGTGGATGACTTGTAATGACAGCCACAATCATCAATAAACAAGTCTTATAAATGTCTAATGCTCATTCTCTCAGTGCTACACTCAATGGTCATTCGCTTGAGTTTTAGTCAGGATTAGCTTGTCCCAAATAGCCTTCGGAATAAAATTTCTTTGGAGTGTAAGGAAATACTTGTTTCCTGGCTGCTTGTGCTTATTTAAGAATCTTCTCAACCAGTTGTATACCATTAGTTGCGTAGCGTTTTTCGGGGTCGTCAATCCATGGTCTTCTAGAGGCCGGAGATCAAAGAGGCCAAATTAAGATACAAGTGTACACTTTCACTGATTGCTTTCTTAGTTTTTTTGTGAACTAAAGGGTATTTCCGGGGGAGAAAACGGTCAGCCGCAATAAGCCTACGTTACAAAGTAATTTTTTTTACTGACATTTCATTCCAGGGGCCAGTTTTTCGTCGGTCATTAAAAGTGTACAAAGGGCAATTTTCTAGCGCGGGGAAAAGTCATCTTTCTGCCGTTTATTAGTGACAATACCATAGTTAGATTTTACTTCTGCGCTAGCTAGTAGTTGATACGAAGAACATTAAACGGTAAGGCCAAACTACCAACTTGTCAGCCTATCTCAAGATTTGAGTCATCCTGTGCCGACTTGTATCAAGGAAAAACTTAGTCAAAATCCTGATGGTTACCTAGCTTCACGATACTGCTTAATTTGAGGGTCACTAAACCCCCTTTGATAACAGTGATAGCCTCGTTCCCGTATTTTGTCCATGGATTTTCATTGGCTGAAAATTGATTGATCTGACGGCGTTGGAAAATAAGGCAAAATACCCTGGCCAAAAAAATGGACTTTAAACAGGTCTAGGTTGTAGTGAAGAAGAAAAGCTTCATACGGGACTTCACGTCACGTGACGTCATGTGCGTGCGCAGTGAAATCGTGGGAAGTTGAAGTCGTATTCAACGCACGGTATCAAAGTTTTTCTTTCTAGTTGTTTGGAAAAACAAATGGATGAAACCTTTGCAGCAGATGGGAATGAAAACTCCATTAAGCGAAGAAATCACGCAGGGCCATTACCGAGGGTCATTTATGACCTGTTTCTAAATTGCATTCGGCTGCGCTGCGCAGCCACCCTCCCTAAGTGGATCCCGAGCGGACCCGAATTGAAAGCGGCGGGCTTTCCAAAACCCAAAGGAGGCATAACAAGACGTGAAAGATTCAAGAACTGGGCCGAACGAATGGATGTAAGGTTCGATGCTGAAGCGAACTGTGACGTACTTGTTCACAAACGTACTGGGAAGATAATTGTTCCCTTAGAGGAATTTGAGACAGTTGTTAAAAAGATTCATTCTCAAGGTCACCACGATGTGAAGAAAACATTTGCCCTGGTACGTACTCAATACTCGCTAATCGAAATGTTACCAAACATTAAATAACTTATATAAGCACATATATAACAAATATTCTCTCCAAACCTTATTTTAGCTAAATGTATTTTTATGCACATATGGAGTCTGGGGAAAATTAGCTCCTCAGCCCCTAGAGTGATTTGCCTGTCACGAGATTTTAGCCTTAATAATTTAAGTGATTCAGACAATCTGACACTGAATAGGACTTGTAAATGCATCTGTTGGGAATGAGGCGTAGTGGCCACCTAAATTTGTTCACAGCCTAACAGTGAATGGCTCGACATTACCTAAAGTGTGACTCAGAACCTCTGACCACAGATTTCGGCCTCTTGGGCTATTGACTCAGAGCCCATTCAGGCTCAAGGAATAATTCTTAAATTTCTGCATATTCACCCGGTACCCACTTTTGAGCCCAATTACAAGGTCTCAAACTCGGGCACTGAATTCAAGTGTGGGTACTTGAAAAAAGGGTGTGTTCACCTTAGTGTCCAGCAAGTACTGTTCTTGGGCACCATTGCTTGGGCAAAAACACTGTGTCAAATGCTTGATATTACTTCCCAAACAAAATGATTTTAAAAGGAGAGATTAAGGATGAAAAAGGAGCAGTTTTTCATCTGATTTCCGAACACTCATTTAAACATTAATTTCCCTTGTATTTTCTTTATGAATTATTATTGAGTTTGAGAACTCATATTGAAGGGTTCATTTTTGTCAGAATTAACATAAGCATGTTTGGCCCGGCTATGGTAGATTTTTTCCTCCTTAAAAATAGGTAGTTGCAACAAAGGTTTGGATGTTTTGGTTTCATAATTATATGAAGCTTCAAGTTGTGGTAGGAAAAAGATGTCTTTTGTTTTGTGTGTGTGTGTGTAATAACACCAGCAGTCAATAAGGCAGTAAACCTTTTAATGTGAAACTAAGAAAACTGTGAACACCAGAAATATTTGTGGAATGTTTTTGTGTTGCGAGGAAAAAGCCCATCGGGCATGAGAAACTAAACTGCAGGCAACAGTGGTATTAGTTTGTGATTGTGTGACTTTTTGGGTTTCCTGATCGTTATTGTGATTGCATGCAATACATTTCTCATTTCTGAAATACAGTCGAATGTCTCGGTATGGACACCTCTCTATTATGGATAGTTTCCAATGTCCTGACAAAATTATCATATATTTTCTATTAAAAAAACCTCCATAATACAGACTCTCTCTAACACAGACAACGGACACTAAATCTCGGCCCCAGAGAGTAAATTTACATAAAATTAACTTCTTTATCACGGACACTGCGGTGATCAGGTGATGATAGTTTGTCTACACAAGTTGTGTGATTTCAAAAGCCCAACCGCTGTATATCAAACAACAATTTGCAAAAGGTGTACAGAGCATGCAGAGGAACATGACTGACTTATTTAAGGCTTGAATAACTACAGATAGCATAAAGATCCTTTCTATAACATTTTGTTCTCTAGTTACTGTTTACTGCACCTGCAAAATAGTGAAAGGCACTTTCAGCATTGTGCTTTAGGTTACAACTTTTTACATGCAGCATTGCGCTGTAGCTCATTTCGTTTTAAAACAGTGATTTGTCTCCGACTGTACTTACTTTGTAGCTGAGATGTACAATGTTGTATGCTACTGAAAGACAGTGTCTTTGTGCCGTGAATTAATAAATAATTTATTAATGCAGTTTAAAAACAATTTTAGCCTACTGAGCACTTAAAACTGTAAGTAGAGTCATAAAAGTGACGTCATCATAGTGACCTCTTTTATACAGACCCCTCTCTAATACGGGCACTTTGCTCTGTCCCTTCAGCATCCGTATCAGAGAGGTTCGACTGTATTTCAGTTTTTCTGAGTTAGACAGTAACTCCTTAGTTGAATAGACTTACGTATTACTTTCTGTACTTTTTCATAACAAAAATCATGTACATTTTCACAAGTCACCATTTTCACATAGACCATAATGCACCTTGTTTAACCCTCCCCCAAATTTTGCATAACGATTGCCTTCAATTTCTCTTGGGATGACTGTAATACCCAGGAAAAATTGAAAGCAATGGTTATGCAAAAGTCTGGGGGCAGTCTATTTGAAAATGGTGAAGTGAAGCACTTACAAGGAGTATTTCAATATTCTAGATTCAACAAAAGTATACTGTTGGACACAGGGACTTTGGAATTGACAGAGACATTGTTAGTATCGTGGTAGAAACCTGTGCAGGTTGTTTGTTGAAGGGTAAACTTTTGGCCAGTAATGGAATGAAAAATGGAGATAGTCATCTCGTTCACAATGACAGACTACCACATTACATCTGGATGGGAAAGTCTGAGGCTTTATCTATGGTTGCCCATGTGCCAGACAGCAAGTGCATGTGGTTTGACAAGTCTGGTAGGTATTGTTTTATCCTGGTCATGTAAGTGATCATAATAGATTTGGGCAAAGCCAAAAGCAAAGCTCTCCTGGAATCTTGTACACCTGAACCTAAAATACAATGATGTGATATTGGTCAGCAGATTATGACAGCAGTCAATTGATCATAACATGGATGTATAATATCAAGCTGAACATAGATTTTATATGCTATAGACTCCAAGCTAGTAAGCATGACATTACACATCCATTAACAGGAAGGGTTGGACATACAGACATATGGACCGACAATTTTGTCAGAACCAAAATTTCTTGGGTGCAGGTTGCATAGATAACCAAATTTTATTACCCATGGTACTCCACTGAGCATGCTTCGCACACGCAACAGCTCCGCCACCTTGTACCGTAGGTGTACGGAGCTCTCAAAAAGAAGCATCTAAGACGCCCTGCCAGGGTAAATTCCGACAAGCGACATGGCCCATAAAGTAGCGACAGCGTGTAAAATGAAATCGTGACAAGAGACAACCTCCCTCAGCCAAATTGCGACAGTGACGGCAAAGCCGACATTAAGTGACAAGCATTTATAAACACCGACACAAGACGTTTTAAAATTCAGACAGGCAACATAAACCTGCCTACTGTTACCTTGTGAAAGGAGAGGAGAAATTTTGATATGAAGTCAAGTGTCACGTAGGCTTTTTGCAGTGGACCTCTTCCAGGAAGCCTGTAGTCTAGCAGCGTGTATGACTTAATAGAGAGCAAAAGTAGTGGGAATATGATCATTCGGGTGAGTGTACAGGTAGTTCTAAAAAGGACTGTTGTTGACAATGACTCGCATTTCAACATTGGTAGTCATCTTCAGAGTGAGTTGTATCACCAGTCACATTCAGTCTTCATAGGCGATAACATCGAGGTTTAACAGACAGATAACCAATAACGTTGTGGCATAATTGACCAATCAGGTCAATAAGCAGAGTTTTCATCAAGTGATGTGATACAAGTCACTTTAAGTCCAAAGATAACTACTGCAACAGGTTGTCAAAACATCAGTCACTGTCAACAACAGTCCTATTTAGGACTACATGTATGCTTGCTTACCCTGATGCTTATACTCCACCTACAGTGAACTTACATTGTATGAAGTAACTCCTGGGTACCAACCTTTCACAATTTTAAGAAAGAGCATTCAGAATGATGTTTTGTTGGTTTGTACGGGTGTTTGTTGTTGTTGTTGTTTAATTCTCCATACTCATTTTTTTGTTTGTTTGTTTGTTTTTGTGGTCTTCAACAGTCCTTGCAATTAACTTGGATATTAACACTAAACTCAAGGGTTTAGTCAATGAGTTAAGAGGAGAAATTGGAGCTACTTTGAAGGGGAGTAAAGATGCAAAAGACAGGCTGTTAAGAAGTGAGTATGTCTGCTTGACAAAGTAAAGTGTGTTGTTCTTTTATATAGACAAATTACTGCCGAAGTATTCCCCTCTAAACAGACTGACTGCCAGTTCCTAAAATGCTCTCGTTTGATTTAATTTTATCTACCCATTTAGATGCATGAAAAAACAATAGCCTTGACCATTTCAAAATATTTCACTGTTTTGTTCAGAGACTCGGTTTTTAGAACCAGGTTTTGAGTTGCATTTCACAAAACTAGAACATCATACCGCAGCTCAGCAGCTTTTATTTACATGCACAACTTGACTGTATGCGGTCAAAATTCAGAGTTTTTCTCTCGGGCCAAGTACAGTCAAACCCCCTTCAATACGGACACTGAGGGTGCATAGAAAGTGTCGCTATTAACGGGGTGTCCGTATTAAACGGGTTGAGTTCAGAGAAAATGTAAGGGCTTTCTCTCTTCAGGGACAAAGTGAACTTTCCGTCAATAATGAGGTGTCCGTATTTAGGTGGCTGAACACAGTTTTGCGGGCGGTTAGCGGTAACTTGCGTGACGGAGCGTGTTTTAAATTTGCACAAATAAACATGGCGGAGAAAAAGCCATGATACACAGAAGACGATTTCTCAAAATCTACTCATTAAAATATTGTGATAGTTGGCAGTATTTTTACTTTTATCATATTTTAAATAATGAGAACTTTAAAATGGAAGTTGAACAGACGAATTTTGTGACATACTTAATAGTACCATTATATTATTGATTATCTAAAATCCCGTCTGTTAAAATTTGGTCAAATAAGTTTCAAATGGTAATGACTAATTATAGTAAGGTGTGTGCAAGTTTATAGGAAAATCTAATTAGCGAATTTTATGTAAACTAAGCAAAAGTGAAATTTTAAAGTTGTATTCAATCATTCATTTTGCCATCGAAACTACGAAAACGTCAAATTTTAGCTGTCAATCAAAATTTTTCATCAGTATATTTTTCACTTGCCAAGTTTCAGCTTGTGAGCTGCAACCTTTCTCTTGCCATGATTTGGCAAATGACATATGCTCACAAAATGCCAAAACTGTGTCCAGCAACCTTAAGCGGTTGCCCGTAAACCGGGGTTCGACTGCGACTGTATCCAAATTCCCATGCTTGAGGAGAGAGGTACATGTAATTGGAGGTCATTATAGTGAGGTAGCTGGCATTATAGAGAGGTTAAAACAAACCTGGGTTTATCTGTAGCTACAAAAAAAAGGCCGGACGGCTATGGAGAGGTGGCCGTCTGCAGAGATTCGACTTCAAAGGATAATAAGTCCCGCTCGTGTTGTCCTTCAGCGGCATTTTTAAAAATTGATAATATAAGGTAATAAGCATAGAAAGGTAGAATAGGCATCCCCGCGTTACTACAAATAAACAGGCCCGTTTTTTGTTTGGGAAGTGGACGACATAATTTTCATAAAAGTTATTAACGATTCTTTTCCTTTTCCCCATAGAAATATCAGTTGCTCAGTTTATCATCAGAGAAATGAGAATTTCGTCCCGCGCTCGACTTCCGACAGAAATACCTGAATATAACCAACAATTTATAGATGATATGAAATCTCTTCTGGAAAGCTACAAACAGGATGGGAAAGAACAGCTTTTCAGTACGGACATGGAACTCTTAACCGAAGCTTACAGAGGCGACGGATATACAGACTTGTTCATTCAAAGTGTTGAAGCACTGATCCGTTCGTTAACACCCAGATAGCATCTGCTAAGTGATAAGCATCGTAGCAAGATACCCAGACGCGCGTAAAATTTTGAAGAAAAACCGCTTGTCAAGTTTTCCCACATACACCGGCATATTTTAGCGAAAACCCTTCTCGAGAAAGAGGGGCTTAATATGTTGTACTACGGTCATCTCGCCACCACATACTAACTCTGTATAATTGACACTGTTTTCTTGCCTAGGATTTTTACTTCTTGGTCAAGCTTAAGGTATATCGATACAGTTTTTGGGAGACCATACCGATGTTTTTCAACTAAAAAGTAATTTTATCCTTGTCCGATCGCTACAAAATTTCACCAGTGATTGACTATGAATCGAAGTTTGTCAAAATGTAGTTTTTAGTAAAATTGATACCACCATGACAACAATAAACAAAAAACTTTGAAATCGATAAAATCCGAATTTTGCGCGATCTAGACCTGATACTGAAAATCGGACACCAGGAATTTTAAGTGTGGTGTTTAGCAAATAACCACCGTGAGGAGTAAAAAATTCTGCATGTTTGAATTCAAATGAAACGAAAATATATTTCGAACCTTATATTTCAATAGCCGTGATAGAATGTTTAATAAAAAAGTGTTACATAACTCACATTAATCTTATTTAGCGTCAGAAGGCTGCTTAATGTCATTTTTCGATGCTAAGAAATTTTGATGTGTTTTCTTCCTTTCGGTCCTGAAAACTAACCTGTTTTCTCACCACCCGTCTAAGTGCAACTTTATTCTAAATTTTGACTTTTAGCGCTTTTCTCTATTATCTATAAAACGTTTCGACAGAATTCTTTTAACTCTCATCACATAATCTTCATGATGTATATAACAATGTGTGAAACTTTCATTAACATTGATTGACTGCAACACCCTGAAATCTCAGGAGAAACCTAGCCTGCGAACCGGCCAGAAGTGCGCGTTACGAAATTCACTGTTTTGACGTTATGCTAATTTTTCCAAATTGACACCAATCATACATACCTGCATGGCTAGTACATTTTAGTATGAATTTTATGGCATATTTAGAATGTAAAACATTGACAATATTCACATTGATATATACTAGCCATGGAGGTATGTATGGTGGGCATTAATTTCAGTGGAAAAATTAGCATAAGTCCAAAACAGTGAATGTTGTAACGCGGATTTTTGGCTGGCCGGTTGGTAGGCTAGGTTCGTCTTGAAATTTCAAGGTGTTACAGTGAATCAATCTTACATCATGATCATGTTCACGGGCTTGTTAGCATGAGAATGCACGATTTGCACAAGAAAAGCAGGAAGGTTTGTAACAAAAAAAAGGTCACCGCCAGCCTCGCTTCTATTCAAAGGCCAGGGCACTGAGCACACAAGCGTTAAAATGGCTTATTGGCACGATTCTTAAATCGCCGACTCTGGGCAGATATTGTACATCTTTTGTAAACATCATTATGTAAAAACAGCAATAGTCTTTATTTCCCTCACTGAGTTTTACAAGAGAGCACTGGCCTGCGGGTAGCCAGAGCTAATCTTGGCGGGCCAGTGAATTTACCTGTAGGAAATATTTATATTGATATGAAAGCTTGCTCCCAGGCTTGTGCAATTGGTAATAATTGTAAACGAAAACTGATTGAAAGGTGACTTCACAATACTGGCCCAACACCACAATCCCACCATAGCTGACATGTCACCATAGCTTACCACCATTGATAAATGTTCTGCTGTTGACCATTAGTATCGCAGCTCTAGAAGAGCTCCTGCGCGCGCAAAGGAAATTAGCAAGTGTAATTGTTGTTTATGACATCACTAAATATAAACCTCACTTTTGGAAGAAGAAACACGAAAGTGCAACTTAACCGAGAGATCATATAGAGTGAGTGATTTTTATCTAAGAAAGATTGTTTTCAGGGCATGTAAAAGATTTCGTCGACTGAAAGGATGGCACAGACGTTTGTTCATACGCAGTTATGAGCAGCTCATGATCACGGCAACTTTGAAACAACATAACGCTACCATAACCCAACAAGCGGCAGTGATTAATATTAATAATTGCAGCTTGTTGGGCTATGGTTAATAAGCTGCGAACGGAGCGACAGTGGCTAGAACAGGATATAAACCAGATCCAAAGGGGTGAGTGGGAAAAATCTCAAAAGAATCCCAGCGATCTGGAAAGATCGTTAATGTTAAATTAAAAATTAGGAGAACAATTTGAAGAAAGAGTTACAACGGGTGAAGGTGTTGAAAGAAGACATAAAACCGCTGTACACGAGCAAACTGCAAAGAAGAAACATCTTAAACTTAGAGCCCACTGCACGTCACTGATGGAGAAACTTGAAGAGAAAACCCAGGAGCTCGTACAGACAACAGAAACTGGATCAAACAAAACAGTAGCCGCTCGATTGGGGATACAGCCTCGGGACGAGTGTGTATGAGGAGCACAGACAAGACAGACAAGGCCTTCACAGCCAGACAAGACATTGCAGTACCACTACAGATCGACTGACCAGGGCGCACAAGCTTTGTCTCTATTCGGGATTTCACGAGCCAATAAAGCAAAGTAGAGCTATATTTGCGGCGAGCGCACTACTTTTCATCTTTCTGGTGGCTTTCCACTTCTGGCTTTCTCGACTCCTTCGTTTACTGTCCGTCTCCAGCTAGACCACGATCTATCTTTCTAATTGTTTGGGTCAATTGCGCAAGCTTTGAGATCGCCCCAGCGTCCATGAACCGCAGAGTCGCTGAGTGGGGCGCCCGACGTTCCTGACTGCTGTTGTCTATAGTCCGTATAGAACTTCCTTGGGACGCGTTCATCATCCATGTAATAAACATGGCCGAGTCTTCTCAGGCGGCCATGACTGAAGAGGGGGTGTATACTGACGATACCAGCACGTGCAAGTACTTCACTGTTGGTGATATGGTCTCTGCCACTTGTTGACGCCAAAGAAGCGCCTATACTGTCTCGTGTAGGTGGTCCAAGTTTTACTGCCGTGTAACAGCGTAGAAGTGCATTTTGGTGTTCTCAGTTAGGTACCGTAAAATTCCGAAAATAAGCCCCTCCATATATACATGTAAGCACCTCCGCATTTAAGACCCACGGGGGCTTGTACTTGGAAATTGCCCTCATATACAAAGTAAAACAAAGCAAAAACGGTACATTTGAAAAATATAAGCCCCGGGGCTTGTTTTCGGAATTTTACGGTATTTGTTTTCCCAGGCTTTCTTGTTCAATTTGGACATGGTGCCGATGGCTTTGACGATTCCTCGTTAGATTTCTGAGCAAAGTCACTGTTTTTGACGCTAACAAAATACGTCCCTCTTTGCCGAAGGAAACTAATTCCTAAACAATTCTGATGGCGCAGTGCCATCGAGTCCGCAGTCAGAGTTAACATCACCTGTTCAAAAACCGCTTGGCATGATGCAGGAGACTGATGATCCCTTTCGAGGCCAAAAACCATTCGAACTCTTGCCTCTGTTCATTAACAACACCGGCAACTGGTCTATCTTTCAAGCTCCTGGCGTTCCTAAGTATCAGTTTCTACTGTGAAGTGCGACAAGACCGGGCAACCATCTGCTGCTTGCCATTTGTGCACCCAACCGGCTTACTTATAAGCAATTACCGTAAAATTCCGAAAATAAGCCCCTCCAAATATAAGCCCCCCCAAACTCGTAACGCAAAAAACCCTTCGTTAAATCACCCCTCCAAATATAAGCTCCCCCCCCCCCCCGACCCCCGGGGGAACTTGTACTTGTACTTGGAAATTGCCCTCAAATACAAAATACAACAAAGCAAAAACGGTAAATTTCCTTCCAACTGTAAGGGTACCCCAATCGATTTTGAAACGCAAATTTCCCTCCCTAGATAAGCCCCTCCGAATATAAGCCCCTCCAAAAATAAGCCCCTCAAAAGGGGCCTTTGAAAAGTATAAGCCCCGGGGCTTATTTTCGGAATTTTACGGTATTATAAATACCTGCTGATAAGATTGAGCGTTCAATTGCTACCACGTTCACCAAATCAGTCAACGTTCAGCGCTAACTGATTTGGTGAACGTGGTAGCAAAAAAAATCGCCTCTATCGACAAGACGTTTGAATCTTCGCCGCAGAACCGACTAAGTAAAGAGCAAGGTGATGAACCAAAAGGGGAAGATTTTCGGACCACTCAGTTTCTTCCGAAAGCCAGCTCAGATACTCTACAGAATTTAATTGGCCTTAAAGGGGCTCAGTAGATCAACTAATCAAAATCCTGGGAGTGTCTCAATGAAGCCCGACCTGGTCACTAGGTATGAAGTTTGGTAATCCCTAAAAATAAGTGGTATAAGGAACGGGTTTGTTAAATACTCTAAGTATTAAATATCAGATTCACAGGAAGTTTTAACTTGCTTATGTAAACTAGGAGTTCGTTGACTGTGGAGGCCAAATTTTGTGCTCATGCTCTCTAATAATTAGTAATCTCCATGCAGCTTTACAAAAACGTTCTTTTGGAAAATTAAACGCTGTTTTCTCGGACCCAAAAGCACCTAATCAGTGTTGTGGTCGAGCAGTTTCATCGTTCTTGAAGGGCGTTTTAACTGTGTTTTTTCGCACTAAACAATCTCCTTTGGTCATCTACTATCTTTGCAGAAAAGAGTGAACAGATTTACCTCCTGTAAATCTGTTCACTCTTTTTTTCAAAGATAGCATTCTTCTTGGAAACCGAAACCTGAGGAGTGAATAATATCTGTTAATGTTATTTATTTTTAATAAAACAAAAACAAAGCAAAGCAAAATTGAAAACAAAAAAATAATAAAATTGAATAAAATGAAGTTTTAGGCGTTCTCTTTTTTGGCTTTTTTTTTTCGGACTTCCGACTATTGATAAGAAGAAGGTCGTAAGAAAAAACATATATAACACAAAAAAACGATAACTTTGGAGGAGGGCGGGGGGGGGGGGGGGAGAGCTAGAACGCGTTCTCTTTATTTGGCTTTCATTTATTTATGCCGCTCAGCCTGAAAACAATAGAAATGCAGATTAAAGGGGACCAGTGAAATAAAAGGTTTAGAACGGTGCAGGTCTACTGAAACATTGTCCCACACAAAGAACTCTGACAAAATAATTCAGTCGTATTTGAGTAATGATTCGGGTAAGGCGGATAGCATTGTTATGGCGCAATACGCTTTCCTCTTATAGCAATGTTGTTATTTTCACACAGAGAATGCATAAACTTATTTCGTGAACAGGCAGTTTACGAAATAAAATGTATTTTACCTCCATTTTTAAACATGTAAAAGTGTAAAGTTTTCTTGGCTATTGTTTGCAACTCTTATGGTTGGTCGAAATCTTTTACACTTTTAATACTCCTCGCATATAGGATTACTGTTACTTAGACTCGAACGAGATTTTGTTTTGCGAAGATTTCGTAAAAATCTGCTGTTTAAACTTATCAGAAGTGCAGTAGAGATAATAGTCAAATTAGCACCTTTTTGCATTCCGACGTGTTCATTGCGTTTGGTTCTTTTCTTATCAGGACCATTACTTGAAGAAACTTCAACTGCATCCTATTATGCCTAACAGGCCTAGCAAGAAGTTCCGTCTGTCAGTTAGAGAATACTGAACAACACACGGCCGGGTCCTGTAGCTTGTAATGAATATCTACAGGATACTTGGGTGTTGGCAGCAAGCCCAACGCCGAAGACAAGAAGGGTGAAATTGTTAACTCAAAACTTTTCCCTGAATCTTGTCTCGAGTGTTCGGCAGGCTTTGAGCCAAAGTTAATTCCTAGGTCTTCCTCTAACTCTCTGACAGGCAGGCCCATCATAATAAAAGTCAGATCGTTTCATTCAGCGTCACCAATAGGTCATTTCGGAGTTCCCCCGGGCCTCTGTTTCAAAACGAGGTTAAGTGCTCAGCCTTTAAGATGGAAATGATTTTTCATTCTTATGCAAATAAAACTCATTTTCACAAGAAAGGTTGTGCACCTAGCCTCATTTTGAAAGTGAGGGTCTTTGGAACTCGGAATTGGCCTATTAGGGACCTTTGGATAAGACCACGAGTACGACATTGATCACGAGTACGATTTTTCAAACCGAGTTCGCGAGATTTAATTGATATATCTACTGGCTAGCAGCAGGAAAGATTAATAGTTCTAAGGAACTAACTAGCTCGAAACACTAAAGACGTACTTGTACTCAGTCTCGTACTCATAGTAAAAATCTTTAGGTCACTATATAGCTAACACATTAAGGACAAAAACATTGCCCCTAACTCCTGACACCGGTAAAGCTGGTACAGGTTAAAGTGAACAATAAAAACGGAGGTCTACCGCAGCAGAACACCCAGCCTCTTTTTCATTTTTTTTTTAATTTTCTAAGTTTTTAAATCCTCACGCAAATAAAACTTATTTTCACAAGAAAAGTTTGGCATTTAGCCTTGTGAGAGTTTTTGGAACTCGGAAGTGACCCTTTGGTACACTGTATTTACACTGAATTTACCCATGTATACGGACGTTTAAATCACTGTTAAATGAACGCATAGAATTCGTGACTTTTACCTTAAGGTAAGTGTGTATCAGGCCTAATTTAAAACTACTTCTTTGCTCCTAGGTCAATAAACAGCATGTGTTATCCGCTAAGCTGTACCCCTCTACTGAAATAAAAAGATTCTACTATCTCATGCGAGTGCCAACGCCCCCGAGGGAACTCGATTACAATCTTAATGTTAGAATTACGTTTTTGTGGACTAATTTAGTCTATTTATTAATCTATTTTCAGGAAAAAATTGATTCACAAGGTAAATATTACAGATATCTTAACCCATTTACTACTAGACTACCAGAATCCAACTTTTAAATCTATGGACGTACTCCTATGATGTTACCAATCAAATGAAACCACTTTGGCTGGCTTTTTGCACAGCATATTAATTTCATAAGGAATTTTATAAAACCACCATAATGAATTAAAGGGTTAAACTAAGATAGATTAAAAAGTTTCCTATAAAGTCTAGTTAATATTACGACGCCAGCATAGGCACAAGCAACATACGCAGATTACTGCCTTTTTTGATAACAAATGGTAAGCGAGAAATTTCAATTCAAGACGGGAAAATAGCAAAGCAACTTCGTGTAAATTGTGTAAATGTGTTCGAATTAAAGAAACAGTAGCCCGCGTGAACACGTCTCCGCTAAAAAACAGGGACCCACCCTGATTACGATTTAAACCCAGGTTAGAAATACTCCGGAACGCGCATTATTGGCATATGTAGGTCCATCAAAGGAAAATGCAGGCCCATCAATGAAACATATAGGCCCATCAATGGAACATTTAGGCCCATTATTGACACACTATTTCAGCTGCGTATGTTGATTAGCCAGGTTTTTTATCTTCCAAGCAAACCCTGTAGTTGCGCACTTTTATTCCAAGAGTCAAACTGCCTCTTCACAAGAACACTTTTCCAGGATTCATAATCCAGTTAGGGTCCAACAGAGTCTTGATTTCTTTCATCACGTTTAATCCAGTTTCGCCGATCTCTTCAGGAAGGAGCGCTTGCTTGCCGCATCCAATACCATGTTCACCTGTACAGGTACCGCCCAAAGCCAATGCGCGTCTGAAAACAAGAAAATTCACACTCAAGCACTGGCTATTAGAGACATGATTTAGCAACAGAACGGGAACGTCAGTTGACGACGGCGCGCGCAAATCAAACAACTGGCTTGACCAATCGCAGAGCGGCAAATTGGGCACCGGAAGTAGCGTTTAGTTCTTTCCGCGCGCTTTCCCGTCGTCAACTGACGTTCCCGTCATGTTGCTAGATCAGCCCATTCTAAGACGAGTACGAGATTTTCTCAAAACTAAGTGGTGTATACGAGTGAGCCAACGTCATTTTGGCGGGAAAACGAGGTAGCCGCCGTCATTCTACTACGGGTTTTCACGCGAAAGTCGTGGTGGCGAAACAAGAGATCAAATGTTAGAAGTTTAATCATTCTGGGACCGAGAGAGCGCGTAACCTCCTTCACTAAAGATAACAATGCTAACTTTTCTAGCGAAAAATGGTAAAATGAGGCTTTCCAGGAAGTCTATATTTTGGGAAGACGCGAAAAAACTTCAAGTGAAATCTCGTACTCGTAGCCGTCCTCGTCCTCGAATCTAAAGGTCTCTATTATGAGGTGGAACGTGACATCTAGATTGGACCGTTGCTTCTTCGGTTTGTAATATGAGACCGTTTTGATGACGCTATCGCTTCTTTTTTTACAAAGCCGCGAAGGAAACTGGGTCGATATTTCCCAAGATAACCGTTTCTAGATGACTTCGCGCTGAGCGTCAGCGCGAGACAAACCTAGGACATGAATCAACCCGTCATTAAGAGACCATAAACACAGAGCATCGACTCAGGAAACTTTTATTTAAAAGTTCTCATCTGTAGTCACACTTGGTCTCACTAGAGTCGCCCATGAACTCTATACATCGCCCCTGACCCAAAATAATCACGTCTAATACTTGATGGGAAAGATCTTATAACTTTCCAACGATTTTCTAAAGGGAAATGGCATGTATGCCCCTGACCAAGTGATACCCTTAGTTTTGCCTTTGTTCCAAAGGGCAGGCGACGCAGCTATCTACACTTGAGTACACAAAGCGTACCTTGCTAGTCTGTCTATAAATTCTTTTGCTTGTCTTATCTCTTCCTCACATTCACAATCAAGAGGTAAAACGCAGTGAAAGTTCCCATCTCCAACATGCCCGACAATTGGGGCTAAACCAAAAAGACAACAAAGACAATTAAACCATTGGAGCGGCCTACCTTCCCAGTCTGAGAGTGAACTCTTTTACAGCGCGGTGCTCTTCCTCGTCGTCCGGTTTTATTGGAATAAAACAATGAAAATTCCCGTCACCCACGTGACCAACAATGGGGGCTGGAAATAAACGTGTATTCTGTTAACACTTTAGGTCCCAAGAGTGACCAACATCAATTTTCTCCTAACAACATCAGCAGATCATCAAGAGTAAAGGTTATGAGAATCACTTAATTGATTAACAAAGGGAGAATGCTTTGATCTTAAACCAAATTCTCACAACTATTCTTAATAGAAATGTATCAGTCTGGAGAATTTGTAGCTGGATCTTGGGGCTTAAAGCGTTAACCACCAATCCCTGTAAGCGAAGTATGGTTCTTGTCGACAACATTCATTAAGTTTAAGTGAAAATGAATAAAGACGCGTGGACAAGCCCTATTTTAACCTCGACGAAAACCTCCCAGATGTCTCATCCCAGACCCTTGCGTTCGCTGTGCAGTGATGGCAAAAAATATTTTTGCAAAAGTGCGTAACATAAATTGTCAAAATTTTCCCCAAACTGCCAGGTGCTGTTTACAGATGACAACCGCTCCATAGAAAATAGCTCAATTTCGTGTCGATCAAACTAAACAGTGAAAAAATGTGATATAATACAATGGAAGGACAAACCACAGATTGTAATGATTGCCAGAATAACAGATTGAGATCAACATCGTAAGACCACAGATACATTTCATTTATCTTATCAAAATCACTTTGCGAAGACATCACACCGGTTAGAGTGAAAGATTTAGTACTTTGCATCTATGATTGATTTATTTTCCTTTTTCTTTTGTTTTGTTTCTTTCTCATAGCTTCACAAACTTACCTACTAAGTTATGAGCCACGATATCTTCTTTAGTTTCCACGATGATTTCTGGAAGTTTTGAAATCGGGACACAAACGTCTGTGGACACGCCCTAAAATGGTTCATAAGATCAAGATTAATCATTCAGTGATACGCGCATGCAAATCACCCGCGAAACGACAACTACACGGGTGCGAGACAGTTAATGTTTGTAAGAGCAAACAAATTTATTTGTTTATGGCTTTCCATACAGGTACGAGACAATTTAAGTTTGTAAAAGCATACAAACTTATGTGTCTATGGATCACCTCACAACAACGTTTCCTATCCGTTACCCGCTTTGGGAGCCTGTTAACGGAAATGTTCGCTTAAGAGCTCCGTTGTTTTTTGTTTTTTTTTTTGCCACGAAAGACAAGTGCGAGGTCATGGTTAACTTACTTTCACATTCATTTCAATTACACATTGTAAATAGAAAACTTTTTTTTTTTTTTTCAACAACAAACAAATTTTATTGAAAATTGGAAAATAACTAATTACATTACTTTCCCACCCGCAAATAGCTTATGAACTAATCGAGGCGGGGGTAGCTGAAGACATATTACAAAACAAGATTTATATATAGATGGACTAAATAACAGTGAAGACACTACAATACAGTAAAGAGAATTTAAACTAACATAAAACAAGGCATGTACAAAACTGTTGATAGAAACCTGTTAATAAGAAAATGTAAATAATCTCGCGCAAAGTCAGCAGGGTAAATGCTTTTAGTCTCTTTAATTATATTATACACGACCACATCAGCTACGCCGTAAAATTGTGATGTTTAAATAAAAGTTGTTGTTGATGTTGGTGTTGTTGTTGTTGTTCTGGTTCCGGTTGTTCAAACGCTGGATCGCGCTATCCACCGGATAAGTATTAAATTTAGGGAAAACAATTTCGTTATCCACTGGATAGAGATTCGGTGGATAGCGTTATCCACCTTTTCAACTGGAACCTGAACTGTAACTTTTACTAAAATTAGTACATAACGAAACAAGATATAATATTGATAAACAGAGATAAACTGTAACCATGGAGGGAAACTTAAAAGCGGGAAAGGGGATTATAACTGGAATATGGGCTTAAAACCAGGATTTTAGGGTAGCGGGCTTGGTTCAATCAATTAAGTACACGATTAAATTGGTCTTTCTGCAGATACCGTCATCACAAAAGAAACGAAGGAAACAAACAATAGAGCTCTCCTGGTGATTTTATTGTTTGCTTGAATTGTTTCTTTTGTTGAACGTAATCTCTACCTCGATACCTACAGAAGGAACCCTGACCTTACAGTGGTCAGTGAGGAACATTAGAATTGGAAAGGCAAAATGAAAATCACAACTCCGTGTCATTTACCTTGCATCCGGGTCTTAGCGCCATATCAGCATACCAGGCATTGTGTCTGGCTTTCCACAGCTTGTTTCGCTCCTCCAGTTCAGTGGCCCACTTGAATTTAGAACCACCATTACTTTCAATAACCTCCGCTGAAAAAGTGCAGGTAAAGATCATTATGTTTTAACCCTTTCACTGCCAAATTTAGCCAGAGGCAAATTTCGACCAAGTTTGCAAATTTCCTTTTGTAAAGTTTTGAAAAACAAATAGCACTATGTAAAAGTTCAGGCAGAGAGCTTTCATTTGAATGGTCACATCATAGGATTTCGTCCACAGACTCAAAAGTTAGAACCATCTTACAAAACTCTATCAAACACTCTAGCAGTGAGAGGGTTAAGTTATTTTCATTCACACCTGACTGCAGGAAAATGGGTGAAAATAGACCCTTCCACGGTAGCCTGTACACATACGTTGTTTTATTTTTCTTTCCGTTCTTTGCGCTGGCGGTCAAGAAATCCGCCGCGGTTTTTGTTTTTTATCACGTGCACTCGACGGACTTAGAAGAGAAAATAGAGGGTCTGTGAAAAGGCTACTTTCACGGTTTTTTTTTCAGCTAGTTAAGCAAATATCAACTGATACTGCTGGAAAGAGCGCCTTAAAGTTAGGAAACTTACCATCTCTAAAGGAGATAAGTTAAAAGCGAGCGAAGATATCAGTGAGTGTACGCAGCAGGACAGAAGGAAAAATTATGGTCACGCTTGTCACAAAAGGTTTGCCGCCTTTTTTCCTTTCCCATCCTGTTGCGCAAGTTTACTATTGCTACACAAAGACGAGAACTTTTACAGTCGTCTGTATGCTCCCCCACTCCCACCCCTCCCCCCCATAAAAACGTCTGTAAAATTCGGCGGAGCTATATAGTGAAATTAAAGTGCAACCAACCCAACCTAGATTAGGAGTAGTCTATTGTCTTTTACTTTTCATTAGAGATAGTTTAGCGAGTGAAATACTGGTGCGCGAGCGCGCGTGAACCACAACCGTTTTCACGTGCAGACGCGTATTTCGCGCGCTCTACTATCCCTGACGAAAAGGAGTGTCTACTGGTAGTCTAACTCCAACTCAGTCTAACATAAAGCCTCAAAATGGCCGAAAAGGTAAGGCATTAAGAGTAACATTTCTGGCTCACCTGCAACAGCAGCTTGTTCCTTGACACTGTTTTCTGATCCTTGGAATTCCAGGAAAAGGGTTGGTGTCACAGGGTAATCCAGGCCAGAAAACTTGTTACAGGCATCAATCTGAACATCATCTAGAAACTCTACAAAGAAAAGTTACAACACTAGGTTAAAAAAATGCGCAAATGTTCATACCTATGACTGTTGGCCGATGTAAGGTAATCCAAGACTGTCTTGGATCAAGGGCGGATCCAGGATTTTTTTTAGGGGGGGGGGGGGG
>BOPM01000605.1:187585-209254 GCA_022179025.1 Porites australiensis
TTTTTTTTGCAGAATACCAGTTGTATTACAAAACCGCAGGTCATCTCGTGGGGGGAGGGGGGGGGGTGCGCACCCCCTGCACCCTCCCCTTAGATCCGCCCCTGTGGATTTCGTTTTTCAGTGGTCCCAACTTTCAGTCATAATTGTACCGTAAATCCTTTATTAAGCCTCCCTCCCCTCCCCCTTATTATTATTCACTGATAAATGATAGACTGTATTAATGAATCAAGACTGTGCAGTTGTGTGGACTGATCAGGGATGGTTTATTCACCTACGGGAAGTTCAGAATTGTTTTTCATCCTCAGCTGTGTGACCTTCAATTTTTTGTACTTGCCAGCTTTTCCACTTTGCAATTGTGTATAAAGAACTGATTCCAATGTCTTTGGTGAATTAATGAAGTCCCCCTCTCAAATAAGCCCCCCCCCCCTCAAAAGTGTTTGAAATAAATAAGCCCCCCCCCCCCCCTCCCCAGAGAGCTTAATAAGAGGATTTACAGTAAATGTACAACTGACTGCCTCCCATCAGTGAGGGTTTTGGTTCTGTTATGTTATTGTTGCATTATTTGTTCAAAACTATTTGAGAGGAGTGCCGGTAAGCTGGCTATGCTGTAGAGCACCGACACTAAAAACAGGAAAGCAGGAACAAATTTTTTTTTTTTTCAGCCAACTACACATGTATTTACCAATCCTTGCCATGGGCAATCCACACTGGAGGATTTCCACCACAGCATCAACAGCTGACTTAACATCAGGAAACGAAGACACACCAGATGCCGTCTAGGATAAGAAGAAAAAGAAAAGTGGATTAGAAATGGGTGGAAATTAGAGGATTATGAAGCCAGTGTTAAAGCATTACATATAGATTTTTCTGAGACATCCCATTCAGTTGTAGATAAAATGTTTTGACCTGAAATACAATGTCTTCTGATAGAGAGCAGACAAATTACTAATTAGGAAATCATGAATGTAGAACTGCCAAGACGTCACATTACACAGCAAAACAAGTCCATTATTAGGCAAATTATGACTGACTTCTACTGGATTTGCAACAACATTAGAAAGTTTCAGAGGCATTTTCCTAGACTTTCTCAAAGCCCGTTTCCTGTTTCTGCTGGCTTGGCGGTCTGTGGGGAAATGACTTATGTTGCTTGCTTTTGCTCGCTTCATGAGCATGCGAAGTGTCTTCGGCTACAAGAAGGAAACACAAAGTTCTTGCTTTGCATGGCTGTTCTATGAGAATTTTCGTGTAGAGCAGTCTCAATTAACGAAATGTAACTATTTCACATGAAAAAACATACCGATTCTGGTATTCCATAGAGCCTTAGAGTCACTTTTGTAATTATACCCAAGGTGCCTTCTGAACCAACAAACAGGTTTGTCAGGTTATATCCCGCAGATGTCTTTCTGTGGAGCAAAAAGTTAGGAAAATGAGCCGAGTTTGGAGACAATAGTCATGGAAAAGAACTGTAGCTTTAGTATGTGATGAGCAAGAGAGAGCTTAAAGGAAAACAAATGACACACATATATTCATGCAAATACATAAAACACATGTACCCATGGGATACACTTGCACTTACTCCTCACAGATAAACCCGAATGAGATTTAAAGTTTATACCAAAGAAAAGCCCTACTGCCTTGAACACTAAAATATGCATACCATGTATACGTCATTTATTAAAAGAAAATACATTATATCTGATTTTCACTACCTTGTCCGACGGCCTTCACCAGCGGTATTAATAATCCGCCCATCTGGTAAAACAACCTCTAGGTTCATCACATTCTCTCTCATAGTGCCATACCTGTTAAAAGTATAACAGTCATTAAAGGCAAGGTCAAAAAATTGAAAGATAAACCATAACATATCTTATTTATCAGCATTACAGTTCAAAAAATAAAGAAAAAGAAGAGCTACTGATAGATACTATGCATACACAACGGCAAGGCAAGTGTCAGACTTAAAACAATTGTTACAAAATTATTAAGAACAAAGTTGAAAAAAAATCAAATTACCTTACGGCATTTGTGCCAGATGCACTGGTCGATGCCATTCCACCTAAACTGGCATCCGCACCTGGATCTGTAATTGATTCATTATCAAAAATTAACAATTATAAAATTATATAAGGAGGCAATTCATTGTCAACTCTTGGATATCTTGTTGCCAGAGGATGATTATGTTGACACACTCACTTTTACCACAAAATTTAAACAGCCTTGACATGACTGCATAATCCTGTTTAATTGTAACATAAAATTTGAATTTTTTTGCTTTTTTTCTTTCAATCATCTGTAATTACAAGTAATTTTATGTGCATAATGTATTAATTTTACTATAAATATATATAAAAGTGATATATATTTTCCTCTGTGCAACTGCACCTGACCTGCCTTGATTAGTGTTTCTGCTACTATGTGCAGTGGCAAGTACTACCAGTTATATTAATGTGAAGAACAAACTAAACACATCTCTAAATTTCAAAAGTTTGATAAATATAATGGTACACTCAGGTTTTTATGTCATACTATACAGCTATCCTCCTAATTTAATCGGTACATTTGTTGTTTTGTACCCTCTTCCATTTTATCTTGTGATATTGAGAAGATGTACATGTACAGGTCCCTTTTAAAAAGCCCTACTTGGAAATTTAGTATTTTAATTGGTGAAAATACAAATAAACTAAAACTAAACTTGAGCTGAAATGATCACATACCAACTGGGAACCACAATCCTGAGTCTTTGGCATAATTATTGAGTTGATTTCTAGTGACACCAGCCTGCACTGTCACATCAAAATCTTCCGGATTGAATTCAACTATCTCATTCATTTTTGTAACATCTACACTGACACCACCCTAAAAAAAATGGAATACCAAACATGTACATTACACATGACACAATATTATGAAAAGGTTTCAGCCACCCTCAGGGTAATGGCTGCAAGCACAGTTCCCACTTGATGGAGGTTGGCTACTTAATGGAGGATGGTCAGAAATTGGTATAATCTTAAACAGAAACCTAAGTTACATTTTGAAACAAACACCCTTAAAGTCTTTTGCCAACTATCACTTTAGAAACCACATTAATACACTGACTAGAACTTCAGTATTGAGCAAACAAAAGATCAAAATCTCCACAAATTGCTGAGATAAGGTTCTCGCATTTCAACTTAAGACAAAAAATGCTATTAAGTATGCCAAATATAGTATATAAGGAATATCCCCAGCTCCCAGCCCTAATGACAGCTAAATTGTAGGGGCATAATCAGTTGTAATCATCTACACTGTATTTCAGACTGTATTGTCAGGCCCCAGTTGTTAAAAAGGCGGAGAACACTATCTACCGGATAAATCACTATTCACTGGATAAAGCAATTGGTTTCCCTAGCACTTCTCCTTTGGAAGGTGATTTATCTGGTGGATAGTGCTATCCAGCTTTTGAACAACTGCAGCCAGGCCCCAGTTGGTGGATAGCGCTATCCACTGGATAAGTTACTATCCACTGTTTAGCGCAATTGGTTATCATAATACTTATCCTCTGGATAGCGATTTATCCGGTGTAGCTTTTGAACAACTGCAGCCAGATCTTTATTGTCTCAAACACTTACTGGTCAGTAAGTTGATAAAGGTGGCTGCTAACAGCGAAGAGGTTACATTTACAATTTTTCTACTCTACTGCTTTACTCAAGCAAATCCAGTTTCAGGATGCAAGAATGGGGTCTCGAAATGCAAAGTTTTAGAAATATCAAGATGACCAGATAAAGGTCAAGCTTTATAGAGTAAGAAACAAAAAAAGGAAACAAGAAAGGCTACTTTCACTCACAAATACTCTTGGAAATCCACTCTTATAAGATAAGAGAGTATTCTTCTCTGACACGCAGAAGAGTGGAAGTTTTTTTGCCCTGCTCAGATTGCGTTAAGTCTAACAGTAACAACTTCAATATTGCTATCTTAAAGTTACAAAATCTTGCAGTGTTATTCAAGATCTTGTAACATGGTAAGTTTTCCACCTGCGTGCCGAGTGATTAAAGAAGCATGCATTCACCTTTTTAGCTACAACACCTCCTTCCAGTCCAGTCCCAGATCCAAATGGAATCAGTGGAATACAATTATCATTACAAAGTTTTGCCACTTCACTGACTTGTTCCTTGTTTTCTGGCCAAACAACAAGATCAGCTGGATGACACTTGTGATGAGATTCATCTTTTCCATGTTGTTCTCTTACAACCATGGCAGATGACACATTTTTTTCTCCAACTATTTCTTGAAATGCTTTCTTGATGCTGTCATCAACTGCAGAATAAGAGGCCTGCCAGAAAAAAATAATAATTCATCTTTTTAAAAAGATAATTTTACATAATAAACAAACACCAGACATTCGATTAAAAGCCTACCTACTGCACTACTTAAGGTTCACAAGCATAATAATAAAATAATAATAAAACATTTATGATGCACAAATTGCATAAAATGATCAAATGCGCATGACAAGATTAAAAACAAAATAAAAAGGCTAAAAAGCTAAAATTACAATTAAGAGTAAACTTACAATGATTTAAAAAGCTAAAATTACAATTAAAAGTAAACTCACAGTAATAAAAAGAACTATGATAACAATGCATGACAGAAAAGGTGAGTTTTTAGCTTGGCTTTAAAAATACTAACTCTGCTGGCACTTCTTATGTCAAATGGTAATGCATTCCACGGTTTCAGTGCAGCACAGGTAAAAGAACGATCACCTAGTGTAGCTTTAGATTTAAAATGCGGATAACTAAGGAAAAGGTTATCACTAGAATTCCTTAGATTATATTTAGATGGGAGCCTAAGAGAAATGAGAGACGAGAATAAGTAGGCGCTAAAAACTTAAGAATCTTAAAAGTAATTAAAAGTATTTTAAACTCGATTCTATATTTAATCGGTAATCAGTGTAATTCATAAATAAGAGGCATTACACGACAAAATTTCTGTTCTCCAAAAATCAGTCTGGCGCATGCCAAGCGTTCTGTACCCGTTACAGTTTATTCAACAATCAGTCTGGTAGTCCATATAAAAGACCATTGCAATAGTCAAGGCGACTTGTTATGAATGCATGGACAAGTATCTCAGTTGACTGCCGTGAAAGATACTTTCTGATCCGACGAATATTATAAATGCAGTAAAATGAAGAGGCACAGAGTTTTGTGATGTGTGATGCCATGGAGAGTCTAGAATCAAACCAACAACCAAGATTTCTCGCGAGTGGCACGGGATGAATATTTGAGTCACCCACACGTATACTGATATTATCTAGCTTTTCCAGCTGTTGTGATGAACCAATGATGAGGAAATCAGTCTTGTCGTCATTAAATTTAAGATCATAATTCAACATTCAAAAACAAATGTCTCTGATGTAGTCTTCCATATTCCTCACCACAGCAAGTTGTTCAGCTCCAGATGTCGTTTGGACTAAATGAGATGTAAACTTGTGAATCATCAGCATAACAGTGAATCATGGGCAGATGATATTTAATTATCTCAAAAAGCTCACTCGTGTACAACGTGAACAATAGCGGACCAAGACAGGAACCTTGAGGCACGCCACATTCTAATTTAATAGAGCATCTACCTTTAATCGAGCATCTACCTTACAATTTCAACTTTGTCACCATGTAAGATACATTTATGATTCGATTCACTGCTCAACTCTCGCTAAACAAGACATCCATTTGCCCCCCACCCTGCATATAACATGCAAGGTCTTGAACAAATGCATGCTTCATTATATTACTGACGAGAATATACTCCATGATCTTGCAGGCAATACATGTCAGTTATATTGGCCTATAGTTTCCAGCCTCTGACCTTCTCCCTTTCTTGAAGACTGAAGTCACATAGCCTTTTTCCAGTCATCTGGTACCTAGGCTGTGTCATAATTATCATCTTCTGTAAATCAGAGTCAGTACAGGAGCTACGTGTATAATGTAAGACAGTTCCCTCAATACCCTTGGTCTAATCTGATCTGGGCCAGCAGCTTTATATACCTTCTGTACATGTAGTAGTTTCAAGACTCCGGATCCTGATATAAGAATATCAGACATGCTTGGAAAGAGAGAGATAGATGGCAACAAGTCATGTGATACAGGGCTTTCAATTGTAAATATAGACTGGAATTGTGTGTTAAGAATATTAGCTACTTGATCTGCCACAGATACTTTATTTCCTGTTTCATCAATTAACAAGCTGATCCCCGAAATGTCAGATCAACAGTGCTTGATGAAGGTCCAAAAACTTTAATCCTGGCCGTTTCTTACTCTACTTGCCAATGACAGTTATGATAGACTCCACATAGCTCCAGTAAGCTTGTCCCATTTCTCTTTGAATATCCTTCTTAAGCCACTTAATCCTCTTTGTGATCTTGCTTGGATCAACAACTCCTAAGGCCCTAGCAAAGCCCTTATGTTTGATTGACAGCCTATCCCGTTTTTTAATCATCCATTCTACTTAATCTTGGGTGTAATCCAAGGTAAGTTGTCTTTTGGCTTGCTGAATTTGTGTGGTATGTGCCTATCAATTCCTTTGCTAATCAATGCTTTAAGTTTCTCCCAGAGTTCATTTGTTGTTAAGTTCTTCCTATTCTTCCTATTCTTGTATGTTCTGACAGGTAAAAATAACAGATTCCCATTTCTGGATATTTTAGGGTATTTAAAGAATACCCACAAAAATCCCAAATTTGGAAGAGTGAGACAAGTACCAACCATGCAGGGAACTTGGTTGGGAAATCTCTGGTTGGGACTTGTCTCACTTTGCCAAATTTGGGATTTTTATGGGTATTCTTTAAATACCCTAAAATATCCAAAAATGGGAATCTGTTATTTTTTCCTGTGTTCTACCACTGATATTATCTGAGATTTTATTTCCTGAGTCTCTTTACTGCTGCCGATTATCTAAACATGATGGTGTCCAATGTGAAAGCCCTTGCTACTTTGGACACTGTACACGAATGAACTTAATGTCTTTTAGTTAATTATTATTTATCAGCTATTTCATTTTCCTACCTACGTACACCTGTGTAAATATCATATATAGTATGAAATAAAGAACTGAATTGAATTGAATTGAGCATTGGTTGTTATGGTGTCAATATCCTTAGTTAGTTCATCAGCCAGACTGTCCCAGTTAGCTCTCTTATAAAGTGGGATCTTTTGAGGTGTCCGAGACTCCCGGAACAATACACACATTTCTGATGATGATAGGCTGATTTGTAATAGCCAAATCTAAGGTGTTTTGTTGTCTAGTTGGTTCTTCAACTAATTGGACTAGACTTTTATCATCCAAAATGCCACCAACTTGGTAATGCAGACTTGGGTAATTACATTTCTTTACCAGATGGTTTTTCCAGTCCCACCCTGGGATAGCCTGAATTTCATCCAATTGCTTCAAGTCTTTTTCTCCTCTCAGCAACGTCTGAATCGACCAGCCATTAATGCCGTCCAGTGACGTCACTACCACCCGAAAACCCGGTAGTGATTTTGATTGGTTGATTGTCTAAACATTCGCATAATGATGTATAATTATGAGAAATTTTAGCAGGATTGTCGATTAATATTCAGCAGATCGCATCGGTGACATGCTTGTGTGGAGTTCAAACATTTTGATAATGTTTTATCGTAAACAGCAAAATTGTCCTTATCTTCAAAACTGAATTGCTAAATTGAATTGCGAATGAACAATCATTGTGGACAGTTGGTAGGTTTTTCATTTAGAACCGCTTTGTGGCTTTCGCAGTGATTTTAATTTGTTCATGCGAAGTTTCTGAGACCAATGTCATGCTGTCATTCGACCTTCTTGGTTTTACCGTCAAGTGTAATGATTCTGTTAGCTTTTCTTTCTTGCTTCCTTGTTTTCTTTTTTCGTTGTTAAGGACCAAATAGCTTCTTTTCAATTAAAGGACACTGTTGTGTTTTCGAACTAAGCATTCCATGTGTGTATTTATTCCATTGCGTGATTGTGACCGAGTTTGAATTACAACCGGTTCAGAGTACTGCATGCAGATGATAGTTTGGGGAAAGTTTTAAAAACATGAATTACAATTGAAAAGAGCAAAGCAATTCTGTGATCTGTTCTGTGAGTATCATGTAGACATTTCCAGACGATATTTCTTGGTTTGCCACTTGAAAATCATGTTTTACTTTTTACATGAATTAAAGCAAAGGAGTAGTGATGTCACTGGATGGCATTAATGGCTGGTTGATTCAGACATTACTGAGGGAGTAAAAATAGCTCGACGTACGTAATCGGATGAAATTCAGACTAACCCTGGGAGGTTGAAATTACCGCCTAGTAATACATGATGGTGATCTTTTATTAGAGACAGTGACCTTTCAAGCTCTAGCAAGGATTGTTCATCATCTTCATGCAGTCTATGATAAGCACCCAGATAGATGGTTTTGCCGCCAGTTAGTTGAACACTGCACCTTAAGATTTCACAATCTGTTTTCATATCATTCTCCCTGGTGACATCAAGATATTTCTTATAAGCAATCAGAACACCATCGTGTGGCGACGGTGTGGGTCTGCCGCCTGTCTCTTCTTTCTATTTGGTACGAGCTGGCAAATAATATCTCAGTACAGCTATGGGCAGAAGATAACCAAGTTTCGGTACCAATAATTATGTCAGGAGCACGACGTTCGAAACAGGCAAAACTTGCAACAACAACAACAAGCTTTATTTAAGCTTTATAAGCTCACTTTACTTGTTGTTACAATAAAACATAAGAGTCTACGTTGTACTTTATGTTAACCAAATAAGTAAGCAGCATTTTCACAATGCTACAATGTAGCCACAGTAGACTGAGCAAATAAAGTTGAAGCTATAAAAGCTTACCTCGGATTGCTGAGCCAAAACAGACTTCCATCGAACAAATGAACACGATGAAATGAAGAGCCTGCGATCAATCATCCGACTGACTGGACGAATAGAATATCGAACAAAAGACGCCATAATGTATTTGCCCTGTTAATGAGGATGAAGTTTGGCGAAGAGAATTGATCCTTTTTACGAAACCAGCATCCTACATTGTACAAGCACCCGCCATCATTGCGTTGTTGGCCGTGCGTCACGTCACGGTGTAGAGTCTCGTGACGCATTAGGCATGTCGTTCCCAGGTCCCAACAATGGATGCGCATTCTGAAACGACGACACGACACATTTCGCGCATGTCCTTGCTAAAGTGGAGAGTTTTTAAAGCTCCGCACGGCAAATGGCAAACGTCAGAATTTTAAGAACAATAAATCGCCTGGGCCCTCAGCGGTTCCTAACAAGATTTGGAAGGAATGTGCTTTTGAACTTGTTCCAGTAGTTACTGATATTTACAATGCCTCGTTAGTGTAAGGATTCATCCCTTATCAGATCAAGGAGTCTGTAGTCACGCCCCTCCCTAAATGTTCACCACCTAAATGTATTAAGAACGATCTAAGGCCAATTACTTTAACGTCTCAAACAGCTAAAATATTTGAGGGTTTCATGTTAGCCCCCCTATTTAATCAAGTCATCGATAAAATCGATCTAAAACAGTTTGCACTCCCAGGCAGATCAACTACGCATGCGCTCGTTTACTTGCTTCACTGTATCCTAGAAGCGCTTGACAACAGCTATTGCTATGCTCGCATCTTGTTTACGGACTTAAGCAAAGGATTTGACCTGGTGGATCATTCTGTTTTGGTATCTGAGCTTCGCGATTTGGGGGTGCATGAGGCCTTAATTAGATGGATTGGGGCCTTCTTAACGGGAAGGTCGCAACAAGTCAAAATCGGTAGTGCTCTGTCCAACAGCGTTATTCCAAGGGGTGGTATCCCTCAGGGGACAAGACTAGCCCCCCTGTTGTTTGCAATCCTCGTCAAACCTAGTGAAGGACTGGAAAACTAGAGTTAAGTATATGTGGACGATCTCTCAGTCTTAGAGATTATTCCTAGATGTTCAACCAGCATGCTGCTCTTTGTAGCTAGGGATATTTGTTCTTATGCTAGTAGTCATGGTATGAAGCTAAATCCATCCAAATGTAAAGAGTTACGCATAGATTTCTTACAGTATAAGCCCTCCGACCTACCTCCCTTACAGATGTCGGGCAGTATTATAGAGCAGGTGTCATCTTATAAGTTTCTCGGTGTCCATCTGTCGCACAATTTATCGTGGTCTATTCACTGCGACTATATTGTGAGAAGAGCACGCAAGCGTCTCTACGTTTTGCGTGTCTTAATGAAATCAGGCCTCCCACCAGCTGATCTCATTCAGGTTTATTGTAGTCTTGTGCGCCCATTTTAGAATATGCATCTCCGGTGTGGGCAGCGTTACCGAACTGTCTGGTTCAATTGGTGGAAAGCGTGCAGTCAAGTCTGCACTAGGAATCATTTTTCCAGATTGCTCTTATGAGTCGGCACTCGTGCGCTGTAGCTTGCCTACACTGTTGTCGCGCCGTGATGAGGCTTGCAGGCGTTTTATATTTAACATCAAGGAGTCCGGGTTCCTTTCACACCTGCTGCCGCAACCCACGAATATCGCTCGTGGGTACGGGTTGAGGTCGGGTTTTTCCCGTTCTGAATTCCGCTTTGTCAGAACGGACCGCATTAGTAATTTTGTTACCCACAGTTACAATAGGATTTAATTGTTTTTGCCTTCTTGCCATGGGTAATTATGTGTTCTGCGTATTCTTGACCTCCCTTGTAATTTAGTGTTATACACTACCAAAGGGTTTAATAAACTGATTATTATTATTATTATTATTATTATTATTGTTATTATTATTATTATTATTATTATTATTATCAATTTGAATGTTTCTCAAAATAGAAAATGAGCAGATAAAAACAGCTCAGAAAATTGTTATGGATAAAAAAAATTGCATGAAACTACTAATTTTACTAATGTATGTCATAGCATAGGCTCGCATAGGCTAATATGTATCTAAAGAGTGTACGTGAAGAAATAATGAACAGTAGGGGACAAGCAAAGGAGACTGACTTGGTCACGTGGTATAAATTGACGTAAACGTGATGCTCAACCTCTCCGGGATCTATCTGCACGTTCGTCAAGCCCGTAAAACTGAAATGTCAAAGATTGAAGTAGGACTGAATATTTGATGATCAGTTAACTGAGATGAAGAGACGATGAGAGCAATAGAAGGAGCCAGAAGGTTAGATTTCATAGTTTATGCCTAAGACAGCAACAATAAAAGGCTCAGGCACAAAGGATAAACCAGTAGACACTATTATTATAATCGCCATTATTATTATTATTATTATTATTATTATTACTATTGTTATTACTATTAATTTTTTTAATAATAATAATAAAACTTTATTCATAGATTTAAAAAAATAGACTATTTACAGATTCAAGAATATGAAATATTAAAATATATAACCTATGTACATTGTTCTTGTGTACGA
The DNA here is from genome assembly GCA_022179025.1 of Porites australiensis. Taxonomy (NCBI): domain Eukaryota; kingdom Metazoa; phylum Cnidaria; class Anthozoa; order Scleractinia; family Poritidae; genus Porites; species Porites australiensis. Next base: position 199,010 of record BOPM01000605.1, read on the forward strand.
AAGAGAATTGTCGTCAAATGACTATCTAAAGACTACTAATAACAATTATAAAAAGCATCAAAAAGTTAATAAAAAAATAAAAACTATTTAAAAATAATAATTCAAACTGATAAAAAGTTACTACTTAAATTCTGACTTGCGCACTTTCCGATGTAATGTCAATGTCAGATATATTGGCTGCTCTTCTCTTGCTCCTGGTTCCTCTGAGACACAGCAAGGCTGATCGTAAGATGGCAAAAGATACTTTCGCCCTTCTCCAAGATATGGTTGTAGCGTAGTCATCTCCTTTCTTTAACGCAAGTAATTAATTATAACGCAATTATTATTAATTATCATTATTATTATTATTGTTGTTGTTGTTGTTGTTATTATTATGAGAAGGTGGGCTGTAGAAAGGAGAGTTATTTTCTGGAGTTCATGAATGTTAATGTTGCTAGGGGATTTGGTTATTGTGTAAATAACGAAAATGTACTTGAATCTGATTTTTTCTTAACAGCCCATCTTATAGCTTAATTTTGCTATTGTAACCCCAAAACTATCCAATTTGATCTGTCCGATTACCAGAAGCTTGTAATCAGATAGGTATCGGAAAAATAGTGGACTGTGAACCGAGTCTACCTCAAATCCAACCAACCAAAGATTTTTTGTCAAATTCTTGTAACGTCAAAACCATGAGTCACCCCATGCAAGGGAATCCGGGTTCCCAAATCCGGGAAATTTTTGCCTGAGGAATAAGGAATTCGGGGAATTTTGCTTGTGGAATCCAGAACCAAAGGCATTGGAATCCGAAGTACAGTTCAAGGAATATGGAATCCCACTAACGATTGGAATCCTTAATCGAAGTTTCACTGACAAAAATCCGGATAACCCATAGCGTGAATTCCAGAATCCAGGACTGTCTTGGATTTATTATTTGATAGTTGAATTATTTATCCTTGGGCGATATAAGACTCTTTAACACTGAACAGTTAAACGTTGCCACAACCCCCCAATGAGCCGTGAGGCTATTTTACCGCCGTGGTCGAACTGCTGCCGGAATTGCTCTACTCACTTCAACAAGCTCCAACATCCATTGAGTTTCGATTAGACAATTGCACGATTGACTTTTAATGAGTTGAAGAGCTTTTCGGCTTCATAAAAGAGTTAGCCTTTTTATTATTACCAGTGTTCGTATGATACTGGCCACGTACGAGACTGAAGCACGATACCTTTGTTTCCGCAGATTAGACGTCGGGGTAACATTCAAATACGTAAAAGGGCCTCTTATATAACCTTTTTGGGATTGGTCGTTCAAGCAGAACTGCAATTAAAGCAAGAATTTCAGGCTATTCGCACTAGCTTATTGCGTGAGCATACCGGGTTTTGAACTCCATTGTGCTCGGTTTCGATTAAGCCTCGAATTTCGCGTATACGAATTATACAACACATTGATCTTACTTTATTATTCTCATTGTTACTTCCAAAAGAACGCTTTCACAAAACATGAATGCCGCTCTATTTTAGCGAAAAAAAAACTTTAAGAAGCAGAGCATTTAAACGAGTCAATGACTTGTGCTGAGCTCCTGGTCACGAGTTGTTGCCGTCTGCTAAACATTTTGACCGAACAACAAAGGTAAGCAGGCTCCCCTCAAAACGTGATGTGAATACAAGAGCTACAGTCTCAGTCAAAACCAGTGTTGGGACACTTTGCTGTCGTCTTGCACTCCCAATAGTGGTGCACAAGGTTTGGCGAGTTGATTGCGAGAAACACCATTGGGAAGACGAGGAGACAGGCTAGAAGTAAAAAACAAAAGACAGCGTTGGGTGGAAGTGTCCCAACTATATTTTTGTATGAGTCTGTAGCTAGGAATTGCAGGACATTGGTGTCCTTTAGATGGATGCCATGGAAAGCTTTATAATCCAGTAGGCTCCACTCCATAAAATGACAAGAAAACGACGACATGCTACAACCAGTTGCAAAAAAACTTAAGACGCTGTGTTAAATGGCCTGCCCATTCCATGATCTTGTGTTTGTGACTCCCCTCCTCCCCTTATTAAAGTTGCCAGAAATACAAGACCATTAAGCTCAAAACTAGGTGGAACAACTTTAAATGGAGGGGAGGAGGAGGTGAGTGTTATAGCTGACAGATTTCTGACTAGCAGTGATTTGAAGTAAGACCAAGTAAGAATGCCCAGTTTTTTTGTCGGAGTGTCTCAACATTTTTGTAACGGGTAGCAGCTTGCATGTTAGGTGTGTTGTGCCTAGTAGCCACTGGGAACTAAATGAAATGAAACACAAGAATGGCTGGAAGATGAGCAGCACTCTAAACTCCTGAACGCCTTACGGACCAGGTTGGGCTAATGTGAAATTAAACGTTGAATGTTTCGTCACATAGTTCAGTAGACCCACTATACGGGTGGGTTAAGACCTATTCAGTACACCCTGCAGACCATCACCGCCATTTAACCGTCGCTGGTTGCGCTTTAACTTGAACTTGTCAAAATCCATTTCAAGTTCCTGAAAAGTCTGAGTGTATAATTAACTACCTAGTATATCATTGTATATTTCGATAATCTTAAGAGAGATTATGTTGAGAGCCAGAGCTTTTGTATTTAAAGATTAGCTAAGACTAGGGATTTTAAATTTAAATTTATGATAATTATGCAAGAATTTATTAACACGCACTCTTCAAACTGAATAATAATAACGGCAAATTACATCCCGTACGTAGAGAGGAAACATACAAAAGCGCCTACGCACCATACTGGGAGGGGAAGTTCGCAATCTGAAGTTCCTTTGTAAATGCTGACATCCGGGAGCCTTTTACAGACTTGGCTTTGATTGAACAAAAAAGACCAAAACCGCTTTAGATTTTCCATTAGCTGGTCAGACAGGGATTTCAGGTAGTCTTTATACTCAGACCTTATAAACTTCCACTCGATTGACTTTCTCAACTCTCTAAACTTAAGACCAATGGATTCTGATGGATTAGCCTTTAATTTCTGCAACATTCTTTTCTTCTTTTTAATGTTGGGGTTTTCTTGTTAATCCAAGAGGGTTCATTCCTTTCTTGATTTGAATGTTGGGATACGCATGTCAGCAGCAGCAAGCAGTAAATTGTTAAAACTCTAACGGTGCAGATTTCAACATCTCAATTCCATGGTACAATTCCATGGTACATGTCTTAATAATCCGTTGAGCTCAATGAAATCTGCCTTCTTAAATTAAAGTTGCACACACGACGTGGACAAATTTATGGGGGCGACCGGATCAAGCTTTTATCTCAAATGCGACAGGGATGGAACAGAATCATAATGAGCAGACAGAGCCTCGATATCACTGATCAGCTCGGGAGTTTTAGTAAGGATTAAGTAGAAAATATTTCCATAATTTTTGTGTAACATTCTTGTTGGATTTTAAGATACACTGCAGAAAATGATCATTCAACGTATCGCAATAGTCGGACGTAACGGTATCACTCGTAGTAGGGGTTATACTGTGCCAATCAATGTGGGGAAAGTTAAAATCTCAAAGGAGCTAGGTAGCAGGTGCGAAATCTTGTCGGCATATCCAGAGTATCTTCAATCAGCTTTCTAAGCATTGGCGTAGCTTTAGAGAATACTCCACAGGGTTGAATGTCAGAAATGTTCCTTTCTTTGTGTAAAATCAGAGGAAATAAGCTACTCAATATTCTATTGCATTTCAAACACTTTCGTTTAAGGTTAAACTTTTCAGTGAATTAAAGAGACGGCATTATTTTAAAAAATTGGTCTTTAATTTGATTCTCATGAAACTTACCACCAAGAAGAAAATGTACTTCCTTGTGAGGATAGACATCTTGAGCACAAGAACTTCAGTAAATAATAAAAAGATAAAAGCTAAGTGCATAAAAGACGTATTAAAAGAAGTGATACGAAAAACGGAAAACAAAAGCTTTTTTGTTGCATAATCTTTAAATCGATTCAAAGCAGTTTATATGAAAAGGGTAAGTTTGTTGTTGCTGACGCATGCGACGACGTCGACCGACTAACTTAACTGGTGACTAATTAAATAAACTACGTAAGAACTCATAAGTCCGTATGCGCTGTTATACCAAGACTATCCTGGGGCCAGGCTCTGCATTGGGGAAAAAAGAAGAAAAAACATCGGCGGGCGAAGCGAACCGAGCGACCCTATTTTTTGCCTTTTTCCCCCACTACTAAGCCTGGTCCCAGGCTATACCAAGACTTGTACTCTTTTATCTCTTACTGATGGGTTTTCTGCGATTTAAAAATTAAATTTGCAAAATTTTCATTTATTTGTGGTTTTAAAAAGGTATTCGGTCTTTTCAAAAGGTTAGGAAGCTGTGCTTGTGTTCTAAACAAAGGTTAACAAATTGAGGAACATTCATTGCCAGCAAGAAAAAACTGCCATTTATAATTTGTACATCAGTGAATAAGAAGATCAAATATCAAATTTAAATAGCAGCTCTCTTACTTACAAAATAACAACAACAACAAAAAACATTCCTCCTGAGTATATTCTTGGCATTTTTTGTAATGAAAGAAGGAAGGGCTGTCTATATCAATACATCGGAGGCTTCTTTGACGTGAAGATTTGCATTTTATTGTTCTTAAAATGTTTAAGCTTTCACTGCAAAATCAATAAAAACATGATTGTCAATTACAATTTGTGAAAAACTAATTCCTACTACCAAAAGAACTAAAGATACCTGGTTTTCTTCCAAATGATTATTTCTTTAGCTCCGAGTACAAAAGATAATTAATGGCTCATTGGCAACGCCCTAGAAAGTAAACAAAGCATGCAATATTTTTCATTAGAGCTATCCGTCAAGTGTTTTCGTTTCAAAGACAACTTACCCAGGAAAATAATTTTCCAAGTAATTATCAAAAGTGACTGGCAACAAAAATTACAGTTGGAAAAATGTCACTCAGCTGACGGAAACCAAGATCATAAATCTCAGCATGGTAGACTTGACTTGAAAACTCCTCGGAAATAAGCGTACATTCCAACTTTTTTGTAATCATGTCAGTTGCGATTGTCAAACTGACGCTGACTCTAATACTCCTTTCATTACATAAAAATTCATATAATAAAATAAGACTTGACACGGCCTCAAAAGTAAACTGGTTACTCCGAAGGGTTAACCCGCTCATTTTTTTAAAATTTGATTCGTATTCATGTTACTGGTAAAATTTGATTTCAGGTTAAATTTTATTTAACCTAGTTCGATTCTCAATTTCCTTTACCCTCTAGCCCTGGGAGACAAAGAAAACTGTGATCAACGGCTAGGTTAAGAAATTTTCACCTTCGCATCATGCGCTGAGGTTATGTCAATTAAATTCGTATTATCATTAGTAGAAAGTTAATGAAAAATTTACACCGGCAATCATCACACGGCCTAATTTTTTATATATTTTTATGAAGAATTTTTCCATTGTTGGTAATTTATTTTTCCCCGCGGAACGACAGACAGCTTTGATAAGTACTGAAGGTTCTATTTAACCAAGCGCTTATTTTGCTTCCCCCAGGCTAGAGAGGTAGATTAAAAAGGCAATATTCGAAAAAATATAAATCACAAACTGAATAATACCAAATACTAAGTAATAAGGGAAACAAATGGAAAAATGAAATATTAGCGTGGTATTGGTTTCCATGGTTGTTTAGACAGTTCTTAAAGAAAATTTGATCATCTATTGAAACTCAATCACTCTTCTTCCGTATATAAAGGCGAATATTAGGCTCAAATTATTACATATCAGATACTTTTGTGGAAGCTATTGCTAAGGTTTTTCGCTGCCGCTGACTCTTTAAGGTTAGTCTATTCTTAATAACTTTCCATGCGCCATACTTTCTGTTAGGGTAAGCGCAATAATTATGATAGGCCACTTTTGATTCCGCGCCAATTTGTGGCAAGTGCAGATTTTGAAACTTAGCTATAAAGTTTGAGTAGCGTACGGCCAAAGCTGTTCATGTTGCTACCCAGTGTTTAAGATATGAAAAGTTAATATGTCACGACCCTAATTCATTTCGTTCCGTATACAGAATTCATTAACTTTTTCAAAGTCACATCGTGGAATGATAATTTTTTGGAGGTTTTTTTTGGAAAACCAAACCAAACCAAACCAAACCTTCACACTCTAAAGCTTTCTCTGCTCCGGTCCAGTCCAAAAAGACACCCTATTCAAGACGCTAAAAAGAAACATTGTATATCCTGTCGGAGACTCAAGACGTTGAAAACCACATACTCTGTTCAGCGCGCGGACTGGTTTAGCACCCAATCACGAAAAAGTTGAATAACTTCAAAACCAATTAAGCTACGACCACCAAAGTAAGCAACTTTTCCTAAAAATTATCTGCAAGGGAACATTTTAATTTTGACGTACACGTCAATATTGACGTTAACATGGTAACCGAATTTTGACAGCCCTGTTTTCAAAATTTAAATTTTTTTTATTGAAAAAAAGTAGGTTTTATTTCTACTTCCACTAATATAGATTGCTTTCATGAGGTCAAATTGCAACTCCGATGGTAATTCACCAAGATTGAGATATTGCGCATTAGCGAAAAGTTTCATGACTTTCATTGCTTCTTTTTTTCATGCGATTCGGGTTCTTCAACAATACTTTCCTAGTAACTACGAAAACCCAGCCAGGCTAAATTTAGTGTAACATAATAATTCAATTTCGCCTTTGTAAAATTCTAATTAAAAATAAGAGAAAGCTGCAGAAACTGATTTAAAATCCACTTGGTGATCATTGAACTGGTAAGTCTTAATGAGAAGTATAGTTCTGTTCTTACAGTGTTGTATTCTTAGACCACAATGCAACAGCATGGTGGCTTCCGAGTTTAGAAGTCAAGTCTTGACTGAATGAGCATTTTCATTACTAATTTCTCAGTTTTGATTTGCCACATTGACATTTCTTTAGCGCTGGACGAAAGGCCAGGATTAATGGCCGGTGCTCAGACAAATTTTCCTGCCCAAAAAATCCTAGAATTGAAAATTTCAATCCCAAAAAATTCCTTTGATCACCCCGACCACTTGAAATCCCCTGGGGTGGAGTGACTGATGAGACCGTTAGTAGGTAATTAGTCAAGAGTTATTAGTACAAGTTATCCAAAAGGAAAAATTTAAGCCACGATGTAAAACTCGAAGTCCATCATCTTCAAAAATATTCTATCAAAAGTCTTGATTAAACGTTTTGTGGTCTTATTAAGGGTTTAGTAAACCTTTTTTAGTGGGGTAGTCTCATTTCTTTCAATGAAGTTCAAATTATGTTACGCAAAATATACTGCCTGTTAAACTCGGACACGGAAAATAATTACTGCCAAATCTCTTTGAACATAAATATTTCGCAAACATTTCACAGCGCATAATCAATCTTTTCTTTTCTCTGAAAAATAGATTTCAGAAGATTTCAAAAGAGACCAGAACTAAGTCTGTAGCTAGAATATCGGCTGAGTTATATTCTTCGAGCACATGAAGTCCGAGTATAAGTCGAGTGAGTTTTACGCAAAATTGCACAGCCGCAAGTTAACACGAAAACATACGAAGTCGATTATCTTCAAAAATATTCTATCTAAAGTTCTGATTAAAAGTTTTCAAGCCTTTTAAAGGCTCTAGTGAACCATTTCTATCGTCAACTAGCTCGCTTCATTCCTAAATGAGCTTCAAATTATGTTCTGGAATATATACTGCTTCATTAAGGTGTTTCGGTATAGTTTTTCAGAGGCCATACCGATATTTTCCAACCGCTTTAAAAGTGATTTTATCCTTGTCTGATCGCTATAAAATGTTCACCAATGATTGACTATAGATTGAAATTTGTCAAAAAGTAGGTGTTAGTAAAATCGATATTACCATGACAACAATAAACAAACACTTTGAAACTGATAAATGCCTAATTTTGCGCGATCTAGACGGGCTACTGAAAATCCAACACTAGGAACTTAAACAGGAACTTAAAGTTTGGTGTTTAGCAAATAACCTCCACAAGAAGTAAAAAATTCTGTAAGTTTGAATTCGACTAAAACGAAAATACATTTCAAACCTTAAATTTTCAATAGCCGTTGTAGATTATTTAATAAAATCGTTATAAATGACTCCAATTATTCTTAATTTTCACCGAAAATTGGCTTGACCACCTGCTACTTATGACGTCATATCTCGTAACCATAGCAACTGACCATCACTAAGCTTGTCTCAAAATCTGCGTGAGGGATGAACGAACAGCTACTGAAAACGCTAGGTGCTGATGTTTTATCCTTTAGGAAAACCTTATGGGGGCGGTCAAAAATCCGCGCTACAACATTCACTGTTTTGACGTTAATTTCTCATGTAGTAGGCTACTACATGAGAAATTTCCGCAATTTGATTGACTTAGAACAGTGGTATTTCAGCTTAATTTGAAATATCTACATGTGAAAATTACAAACCTTTTGTGGGTAGCACTATAAACAAATAATAGCATATGATTTGTCCGTGATATTTGGCATAAATGCCATTTGTGATATTTCAAAATTGTCTCAAATTTCACTCGCCTAACGGCTCGTGAAATTACGTATAACAATTTCGAAATATCACTCGTGGTATTTATGCCAAATATCACTACAAATCATGCTACTACCTATACTAACGCGGACAATACATATATCCATGACTAATGCATTTCAGCGTGAGTATTGCCAATATTTTACTTTGAAAAGATGCGATAAATTCAAACTAAAATGTACTAGTCATGGAGGTATGTATAGTGCGCATTATTTTAGAAAAATTAGCATAACGTCAAAACAGTGAATGTTGTAGCGCGGATTTTTGACCGGTTCGTAGGATAGGTTTGTGTTGAAATTTGTGTTGCAGTGAATCAATCTTAATGAAAGTTTCAGACATTATTATAATTATACATTATGAATATTATGTGACGAGATTTTGAAAAAATTCGTTCGAGTCGTTTCAGAGATATACAAAAAAGCCCTAAAAGTCCAAATTTTGAATGAAGTTGCATTTAGACATGTGGTGCGAAAACGGGTTAGTTTTTAGGATCGCAAGAACGAAAATACACCAAAATTTCCTGGCATCAAGATATGATATTAAGCAGCATTCTTACGCTACTTAAGAATAATTTGAGTAATTTATAACCTTTTTATTAAATAATCTATCACGGCTATTGAAAATTTAAGGTTTGAAATATATTTTCGTTTTAGTCGAACTCAAACATACAGAATTTTTTCAATTTACGGAAACTTTTACCAAACTTTAAGTTCCTACTGTTGGATTTTCAGTAGCTGATCTAGATCGCGCAAAATTAGGCGTTTATCAATTTCAAAGTTTTTTGTTTATTGTTGTCATAGCAATATCGATTTCACTCAAAACTACATTTTCAAAGAATTTTCGATCCATATCCAATTACTGGTGAAAATTCTATAGTGATCAGACGAGGAAAAAAAACACTTTTAAGGCGATTGAAAAATATCGGTATGGCCTCTGAAAAACTGTATCGAAACACCTTAAGTCGGACACCGAAAATAATTACTGCAACATTATACTGTCTCTTTGAACATTAATAAATCGTGAACGTTTCACAGCTGATAATCAATCTTTCTTTTCGAAGACTACATTTTATAAGCTTTCAGAGGTAAGTCTGGCTGGAAAATTGCCTCACTTTTGATTTTTCGTGCACATTTAGTGGGAGTATTAATTATATTGAGTATATTGAATATTGAATTAATTAATTTTACACAAAATTGCACAGCCGCAAGTTAAGACGGAAACATTCTATCTATATATAAAGTGCTGATGAAAAGTTTTCTGGTCAAATTAAGGCTTTAGTAACCTTTTCTGTGGTCAAAAAAAACCTTTCTATGGTCAGGTAGCTTCATTATTTCAATGAATTTCTGGGCCATTTGCACGAAGACGTCTTTTTACTACGAAGACCAGAATTCATTTCGTTTTTTCTTTCATATTTAAATTTGGTAGTCCCAGTGAGGTTTAATTAACAAAAGCCTTAATTTGCACAAGAAAGCAATACCCTGAAGCATTCTGGTCGTAGTAGTAAAATGACGCCATCGGACACCAAAAACTACGATAATTCGCGTTGAACTGTGATGTTATTGGTCGTCTGTCAGTTAAGCCGTGATGTTATTGGCTATGAAGACTCGTAATCAGTAATTGGTGCGTTTCGATCCGTCTATTGTCACAGTTAAACAGTCGTCTATTGTTAGTCAAATTGTCAGTTCTCCAGTCGTTCTCTCGTAGTTAGTTTTGC
>BOPM01000606.1:17472-32960 GCA_022179025.1 Porites australiensis
CCAATTCGAGTTATTTTAGAACAATAGATAGAAGATATAATTGTATTTTAGTGACAACGACGATAGTAGTAATAATAATAACAATAATAATAATAATAATAATAATAATAACAATAACAATAATGATGATAATAATAATGATGATAATGATGGTGATGATAATTAAAATCATTATAGGGGGACACCTTGGGCTCATTTTTATGCATTTACTTAAAGTGTATGCACGAAGTAAAACGGCTGGTATCGACAGGTTTACGAGATATTCATAACTGGACAAAAAAGAAGCGCATCATTTAAAGTGTTCACGTGAACGTGTAACACGCAGACTTCAAACAAAATGTTTATTCAAAAGTAACAAATGGTCTCTGAATCAAACTTTGTTTCAATGTGATTGTCAATAACAGGGAAATAAAAATGAGGGAACCTTTAGAAATTGCAACCAAATTTAATACCAAAACTCTCTGTAAGTTTTTTTTTTTCGCCTCAAAAATCCTCGAAAACATTGCAGTTATAACCAAAATATATTAAAAAGCGGAATGTAAAACCATAATTACCAAAATTACATATCTTGCTTAGTACTCCTGCTTTTGTCGGGACACCTACGGGAGTGTCAAAATTGGAATTTTCCGACGATTTTGTGTCCAAGAATTCAGCACAGATACAAAACTTCAGGAACTCGCACTTCAGAGGGGTAAACGTGGTAAACTGTAGTGTGTTATACGTATTGGGTGGAATTCTGAAAGAGCGCTTATATAAAAAAATATATAGAGCGTTAATTATAATTTCAGGGATGAAAGTCTTTGCTCATTTAAGCGACTATATCTTGCTGACTAACTGTAAATTTCAAAATATGTCCAATACATGACACACTAGAGGTTTAGACAGGTTATCTATTGACAAAATCACACAGAGCTGTATTCTATTCTTCCCGCAAACTTGGACTCAAAACCACGATTTCCTAGTTTGGACAACTGTGACTTTAAACATCGCTGTAAAGCGCGATCTACCGAAAAAAAAACATTTCTCCTAAACTTCCATCATTTCATAGCGTCTCTGCAAAATCATATCTAAATCGCATCTAAGAGAGCCGACATATAAGCGTTTTGAAAGATGAAGCACAAGCAAAATTTTGCCTCATAGATAAGTGTCCCACATGGCCTTAAGTCAATTTTAGAACCGTAAAAGTATTGAAAAGCAGACGTTTTGAGCGCAAGCCCTTTGCTAGATCGAATCAAGGGATTCGAGAATGTGTTTGCATATGGGTGACTGTGTAAAGGCAACGATATTGGAGGCTGCAAACATGACAAAGTGTAAAAAAAAAAATAAATTAGTCGATAGAACAGCCTTTATTATTGATTTTGTGGAGAATTTGAGCGCCCGCGATTTAATAGACGAAGGTTTTACAAAGCTCTGTGATTCCTTGGTGTAAAAAAAACCTTGAATGTGTTCACGGTGGCTTGAACAATCAGAAAAATGCGGAAGGTTGAAAGCGCTACAATGCATCAGGTTTTGATGAATTCGACATTTGTCGCCCTGTAATCTCACTGATTGACCCATGTGCATCTTATTCAATAGCGTGCCACAGCTTTAGATAACGTTTAAGAAGATGAATGCGTAAAAATTTCTCAGTTACAATGTGAATGAAAGGGCAAGTTTAGCATTGTATACGCGCTCATTTGAAATTAATTAAAGTACCAGGTTGATCGTCAGTTTCAAAAGCGCTCATAACTAGAAAGCTACGTTCTTTTCTCGTTAAAATAAAAATAGTAGTAGTGAGAAAATATTTAATTTCTTTTGGGGTCATTTTGGAGCATTTGATAGTCTAACAAAACATAAATAGGGGTCCAAAGTTGTAAAATAAGAAAACAATAGGCCAATTAATTTAAGGTAAAGTAGAAAATACACTTACAATTCAGTGGTTGTAGTTGGAATGCAATTCCAGTTATTTGTTATGTTACTTCGTCTACAGTCGTGTTCGTTGGTTAATTGGCCAAAACGTGTTATCGAACCTGTACTGTTACACAAATGCTTGCAATCTGCAAAAGGAATAGACGCTTGAATGAGGCAATTTGTAGGGGAATTTCTCAAGAAAGCGATACACTTCGATATGCATTATTAAAAGTCAATAACCAACTTTCAAGTGTACACAATGACCAAGGATGAAACCCAAATTTTGTATATTTTGGTAAATCTTTTTTTGTTTACAAACCTTAATGGACACAAATTACCCGTGTTCAAAACAATGGCGCAACATGTACAAGGGCAACTAGTCTAAATATTCTTGCATTTCTTTTTTCTCCGAATGGAAGTGAATCACCAACGAATAAAACTAGAACAAAATCCAACACCACTGTTTGCGCAAACTACTATAATTATCTACATTGAAATGAAATTTGACAGTATTGAATCCTTACCCACAATTGTTACTTCCACCGTTTTTGAATCACTTCCTTCTTCATTTTCTGCCAGTAGAGTGTATTGAAAGGTACCCGTCCGATTTAGTTGGAATCCTTTTATGACCAAACCGTCCGTCAAAGATATTGATGTATTCATTAGAGGCAAGTTAATCGGTGGGGTACCTTCCAGCAGAAACCAGAGATAATGCTCTGGTACAGTTCGCAACTCCTTCAACGGTACCCTTATCCTCGGCTTTTCTGAAAAAGAAAATTTAGCAGGTTTTTAGATGTCCCGATTTCAAGTCATATCAGGTTGCAAGTTAATTAAATCAGAGTTGATTAAATCTTTACTTAAATGAGACTGCCAAAAGATAGGTTATTACTCTCTTGTAGAACATCGCGCTAAACGATACTCAAGAATTTTAGTAGCTAGATTGGAGGGTATTCGTGAGTTCGACGTTTGAGATACGTACGGGTATACTTTTAATTTTATACACTGTTACTGAAATTGGTTTTCTGTAAGTCAGACATGCCTCGTGTTATCGTTTCAGGCCATCCCTTTGAAATTTAAGCGTTTCAATACTATCTCACATTGTTGTAGAACGTCCCACTTTACAAACTCGGGAAACAATCGACTGATAGTCAGAAAGGACTGATAGAAAGAATACGGGGGAGGCGCATTTATGATATCACGTACTTGATCTGAATCGCGTCATCAAATCGTTGCGCATTTAAACTAAGTTTAACATCATATACCAATAAACCGTCAGTGTTCTTGAACTGTCAATACAAAAAGTTTAATCTAACGGTACTATAAAATTTTACTCCTACAACTTCCCAGAAAGTTTTTGACAACAAATAAGCACTTCAGGCAAGGGGTTTGTTTACACGACAGCGTTTTCTGGAATCAATGCTTTGATGTATGAACTGTGAAAGCACCTTCAAGTAAGGCCGCGGGGCCACTAGTTGAATGGAATTATGTATTTTTGTTGTTTTGGTCACAGCTGGTTATTTCTGAAAAGTAAAGGTTTCTTTGGCATGCTACATTTACGCTACATTTCTCGCATTCAATTTTTTTTCATTCATTCAATTTTAACGAGACCGTCAGAGGAAGGTGTTATTGATCAAGAGGGAATGTCAGTAAATATCGACCTGAGGCCTACAAAACTGAAAAATCGAAAATTCTCAAAAAAATTCACAAAGCAGCGCTAGGTAAGCTATTAACATAAATGTAATTTTTACTTTGATCCGATAATTATTTCCGAAGTACGGGGGGGTTATTTGTTTTGCGGCTCTCGGACCGGGTTTTACAGGCCCGAGACCATGTGTCACAAAAAAATCGTTTTAAAATTTAACTCCATCGTAATGCGAACAACAAATAACTTATTCAGAAAAGTACATAATTGTCCCATTTTAAGGGGTGATTTACTCAGTTTGAATGAAAATGTAATATTTTGGAGATTTTTCATTATTTTCAATATTTTGAACGTTTTTGGCAAATTTCAAAGCCCAAAATCGTCGACTGGTACCTCGATTTCAGTAAAGACTCTTATACCACGTTAAAGAGCATTATCTCTTCTTTCAAAATCTATTTTCAAAACTATGGGAAACTTAAAAGAAAATTTTTGAGGCCGAAAAAAACAACAAGTACTTTTCTGAAATTTGAGCTTTCCAGACTTAGCGGGCCGATGCTAAAAACTCAGAAAAATGCAACAAGAAATCAGTTTGAGCAACATTGGTTTAACGTTATCAGCTATCAGAAATCACCACGTGTTTATCGAACCAATCTGATAAAATTTAAAGCCGTTCTCCGACAAGAAAAGCAGAGTTTAGCCATCGTTTGCTACCAAACGCAGGAGTCACCTAAGGTTGACAAAGGGCAAAGCACAATAATAAACTTCAAAAAGCACAACGTTTTTGCGTCCAGGAATTAGACTTTAGCGGACAGAACAATACCTACGAATATATGTTTCATACCTTAGCATGGGTTTCCAAGATACTGGAAATAAAAAAAACATCAAAGACAGCATCGGCAAGAGCATCTTCCGCTGCTCTCAAACGACGGAGAATGAATTACTTTTCACAGATTGACCGCTTACAGCCTGTTTTTGGGCTCGCATTTCGACGGAAACGCTTACCTCGTTTGGTGCGCGGCACGGATCTGAACTCTTCTTCACGAGGCATTGAAATGAATTTATCGGAAATATGCCACCACCAACGACAACACGAGCTTTTGTCAGGTATTTGTCGTTTTTTCTACGAACAGTTCAGGTAAGCAGATTCACGCAAAAACCATTTGGCTTAAAAAATGTGATTAAAAGCCCACCTTGGATTTGAAGCAAAAAGTATTTCCTCGAAATAAGATAAAAAATACTCAATTCAGGCAGTGAATAAATGGATGATTATCGAAGGATTATCGAATTCTTGCCAAACCTGAGGGATTTCCCAATTTCCCGATATGTAGGATTAGGGGTAGGATGGACCCGAACTACGAAGAGGGACACCTTCTAATACGTTTCAAAAGTGTCATTAGTTTAGACAAGCATGCACTTAGCATAGGGCGCGAACCTCCCGTACAATTGGCACGTTTCATTTGAAGTTAGACGCGCCTTAACTATGACGCGTCCTTCGGTAAGAAGAGCTTGTAACACCTGTCCATAGATAATACGCTAGCTGAGACGAAGAAAACTCGAATAAATGACCGTTGGCGTCAATTAACGGTGTGATCTCTTACAGCGCATGTGTCATTGTTTACGACCGTGCAGGGGTGGTCTTCTGTGCAACATATAAACAAATAAAATTGGGAAAAGAAAAACCTCCAACCCCCATAAACTCCGTTATTTTGAAAAAATCCTGTAAAGCTCTGAAAGTCCCGAAAAGAAATCAGGATTTTTGTGGCTAAGCAGAAGCCTTCCTTGTGTTTTTCGACTTGCTTTTATCCTCGATGAATTCCTGCTCATAACCAACTGTCTGTCAATCTTCTTCTCCTGATTTTCACAAGCGCGCCAGCGGAGCACCATGGGTAAGAAAATGAAGTAATCTACCCATCCGAGAAAATTTGGTAATCACGTGACCGTACACCGCCCGCCCGAGAGCCTGTCCGTCCGCACCACAGGCATACCAATGTAAAATAACTCAATCAACAGGTATGGCAACCGAAATGCTACTCGAGGTTATTATGGCGGGAAATCGCATAGCCACCGGCATCTTGTAAAGCAGAGACAACAAAAGAGTCAATAAAGACGGAAACGGGAAGCGAAAATGTTGTCTAAAGTATTAAGCTTAGATAAATTGTCATGTCCACAAATTTGGAATATAGAGCAAGAGAAAGACAGAAAAAAAGAGAAAGTGGGTGGCAGGCCAGCGAAGCTCAACGAGAAAAAGAGCGACGGAGATTTAAAAAAAAAAATTGTAGCGGCGGTGAAAAAATGAGAAATGCTAGCGGCCACAAACGAATGCAAGGTGAAAAAGAGCGGCAGTGGAAAAAAGTGAACGACAACACGTAAGACATTTCCTCCATAAAGCGTGTAACTAAGAAGTTTCTGGAAGTTTTACGTTGCAGTTGTGCAAAATAACGGCAGAGAAATGTACAAAAAAAGTGTGCTGCACGTGCAAAGTGGCTTTTTTGCTAATTAAACCTGCTGTTGTTTTTCACCGTTCTCGGGCGTTGCATGCCTTCGCCGCTTAGCATTACTATAGAGTATTTTATATTTTGTTTGAACAAACTATAAATATTATCGAGAGCTTCGCTTTTAGCCCTGGCTAAATCTATTTAGTATATACTAAAACAGTGGATAGTGTTTTTCGGGCGCTCTGATTGGCTACTCAATCAGTGAATATCCTGCACTATTCACTGATTCACCTCCAGTTCCTCCGAGCGAGCGACGCCAAACTCGCGTAGGTTGCGAGCAAAATGCTTTCCCGGTTTGCTGCCGTAACAAACTAAGAAATTTCACAACTAATCAAGCAATCTATTTCCAAAATACATGAACAAGGTGGCGAAGTTCGGTTTGGAAGTTTTAACGGGTAAAGCTTTGAGACTAAAGAGGGGCGTAGCTACTTGTACGCACGGTTCACAAGTGCGTACCCGAATGTGTGGTGCTTTTGTCGGTCAAAAATAATGTGACAAAAAGCGGTAAAAAACATTCATTTGTAAACTAAAGTCGGAGGTACTACAAACTTGGTTTTTAATAGCTGAATAATGATAAACGGATGAACCCAACAAGCCGGCAGAATTAAGGAATTTTAGAGGCTGTGTCATTTCATAAACAGCAAAAATGCTTTGGCTTACAACCGTTAACCCCACCTTTAATAAAAACGTCGAGATTTGGGGTGGGGGGTGGGGGGGAATGGGTGGGGAAGACGATGCAGAAAAAGTCGGGCGTACCTCTGGAAAAATCCTGGCTACGCCCCTGCTAAAGCCCGAAAAAACAACAGAAGTCTTGAACTTTCTTATCACCTGTCCGGGGTCGCGCTTTCAAGGAAGCGCTGATCAAGAATCATTCATGACGAGATGAAAACTTCTCGTAGCTTCCAGCGAAAAAACGAGTGACAACAGTGCAGTGGTAAGCGGTCGTTCTGTGAAATGCAACGCAATCTTTGCCGTTCGCGTTCTTTCGGCGCTGGGATTTAAAACGTTGTTGTTGGTATGTTCTCCGTGTGGATACTTGACATTTCCAATACATGGAAACACCATGCTAAGGTACGAACAACAGACATTCACAACAGTGTTTTGTAGGGTAAAATCTGATTTCATGGACGTAAAACGTTTTGAATATGTAAGACTTTTTAATATTAGTGCTTTGCCCTCCCTCGACAACTTCACGTGACTGGTGCACTTGGCAGGAGTTGGCAGCTTAAATCTGCCTTTCTTGATAGGAAATGGCTTTAATTTATATCAGATCGCTTTATAAACACTTCTTTGGTTCTGAAAGCCTATAACATTAAACCACTGTTAATGCTCAAACTGATTTCTTATTCTATTTTTCCGAGTTTTTAGCCTCGGCCCGCTAAGTCTGGAAAGCTCAAATTTCAGAAAAGTACTGCTTCTATTTTTTGGCCTCAAAAATTTTCTTTTAAGTTGCCCATAGTTTTGAAAATAGATTTTGAAAGAAGAGATAACGCTCTTTAATGTGGTATAAGACTCTTTACTGAAATCGAGGTACCAGTCGACGATTTTGGGCTTTGAAATTTGCCAATTTTTCATCGAACGAAAACGTTCAAAACATTGAAAATAATGAAAATCTCCAAAATATTACATTTTCGTTAAAACTGAGTAAATCACCCCTTAAAATGGGACAATTATGTACTTTTCTGAATAAGTTATTTGGTGTTCGCATCACAATTGATTTGGGTTTTAAACGATTTTTTTGTGACACATGATCTCGGGCCTGTAAAACCCGGTCTGAGAGCCTCGAAACCAATAATCCCCCCGTACGTCGAAAAAAATTATCGGATCGAAGTAAAAATTACATTTATGTTAATAGCTTACCTAGTGCTACTTTGTGAATTTTTTGGAGAATTTTCGATTTTTCACTTTTGTAGACCTTAGGTCGATATTTACTGACATCCGCTCTTAATCGTTTTTCTTTCATTTTTTTTTTTTGTTGGGAAAAAGTAAAACAAAACTTTTTTGATTTGTAAGGTCTACGTTACTAAGCAGCCCTCGCCATTTCCGTGTTTTCGTCATTCTGCACTCCACCACATTCCACGCTGAGTATAATTTTTGAATCGAGAATACTTACGGTTCTGTAAGCGTGGGTATCGTTACATAGCTTTGCTTATGTCAATAAATAACAAGCTACATTACATCTTTATCACTTGATTTAAATTGAGCTACCGGGAAAAGTGAAAGGAAATGTGGCATGTGTTAAAGGAGTAGTTTCAAAATTTGAAAGAAAACTTCGTTACCAAAGTATTCTTTTAAATGTGTCCTTAGAGTGTAAAATTTATTTATTTATTTATTATTTATCGATGACAGAGTGCTCTGTAGAATATTCCTCTGTTTTACAGTTTTCTTTCGTTAAGCTTTCCTCTTTATGCAGTATTGAACGGTGACAGGCTTTAATTGACACAATCAGAAGAACATTTTAAATATAGTTTTAATTTATTAATTTACTTAAACTGTCATCGCTTTTGAGACACATTCAGTTATTCCACATCAGTTGCGACGTCCAAGAGTATGATGAGCTAATTAGCATTCTTAGGCAGTTCTCAAGCTCCTATTAATATCTAATTACTTTCGCTTACCTTTTCTTGAACCTATAAAAGTTCCCTTAAAGTTACAAGGGGTGATGGAATACTTTTTTTGTAAAGTCAACATCATGAACCGACCACTTGTTTGTATGATGAAGGGTTGTCTTGCCCCAGTAAAGACTCCCAGTACGGTATCATTTTTCCCTTTTCCGTCATGAACCTGGATCTTAGCTTGACCATACGAGGGATCATTAGAGAGACGAAATATCGTAAATTTCAGTTTGACGGTGTGGTTAGATGGCACAGTGATGATCCATGTACATGTACGGTCGTGGTACTTAACTCCACCGGAACTGATGAACCCACTTGAGCCATTAACAGAAAACAAACACGGTTGAACAACTGCAAATAAATGTTCGAAAATCAAAATTAAAACTCCCACAAATTTTACTCTCTTGACAGCCTAACTTGGGACGCTCAAAATCTTTTTACAAATTAAAATTGTCTTCGGTTCCAAAACATCAGAGGAGAATTATTATTTTTTTTATATATTATATCGGCTGATGATGGATTGCAATAAAGTCAAGTCATGATCGATCGTGTAGTTAGGTATTTTTTTGTAAACGTAAGCTCTATTAATAGTGATCACTCATGATAAACAGATTGCTAAAAAGACTTCTGAGTAACTGATTTGCAAAATTTGTTTGACTTTTGTCACTTGTGTTATTTTAATGAGTCAAAAATAATATATGTTTATGACAAAAGCCAAACAAACGAGAGTAATTCGTTAATAGACCCTGTCACAGTTTTCGACGCCATCTTGACGAGTAGGCAAACGCGTGAGAAATTACAGTGTTTGTATGAGAATCTTATGTCGAATAAATTCGGTAAAACGGCTGTCCTGAAAAAAATATGAATTGTAAACTAAAGCTACACAGCAAAGGATTTTACTAACAAATTTTGTGGGCCGTTACCGCGCTTAAATATTCTCTAGACGCTTGCTTTAGATTTTCCATATATTTGTTTGCAATTTTTCTCAGGAAATTTTTACTTACAATTGTATAGAAAATTTAAAAAAGTTGATTCAAGTTCTTCTAGCGCATGTAACGCCCTCAAATTTTTTTAGTAGAATCCTTAAGAGTAAAGCTTTAGTTTACAATTAATATTTTTTTCAAAACAGCCGTTTTACGGAAATTATTCGACGTACGATTCTCATACAAACACTATAATTTCTCACGCGTTTGTCTACTCGTCAAGATAGCGTCGCAAACCGTGACAAGGTCTATAATTATTTCATTTTGTTTGTCTGAGTATCAGTTCTTTAAAAGGTAGTGCCATTGATAACGAGGTAAACCAATGCAGAAAAACAAAGGAAATCAGTTGCATTTTGATTGGTTGCCAAACATAGAGACTCACAAAGAGCCAATCAAACGCAACCGTTGAGAACAAACTCCCCGCCTATAGTTATAGTTGAAAGCATAGCATTTGTCGACGTTGCGTTTTTAGAAAAAGGGGAATTAAGTAACTATTATTTAAATGATTAATGAAGTTTTGGATTGATTCAATTGTGCTTAATTAAGAAGCTTGTTTGGTTTACGGCAAGGTTCTGAAAGGTACGCTAGCAAGGAAAGACTCATTATTTAGTAATTGGACCTATTTGATTGGACGGAGTAACCCGTCCTAGATTATCTTACAACTTTTTGAAGGAAACAATAAAAAAGGTTGGTAATACGTAAAGATCTAATAAAATGAAATATGGTTTTTGTTTTATAGATTTCTCAGACAGATTATGGTAGGGGCTAATGTACATCCTGCTACAAGAAAAATAAGCACACATGGAGTAATGTTGCTATATATAAATGTATAACAACAATTTCTGCATTTCTTTTGGCTGACAGCGTGTCAATTTATCCCCAACATTTTGCTTGTCAACGACAAATTAATTGGTGCGTATTTATTATCAACTGCACTCAAAATAATGTGATTGGCCACACAAACACCCCAGTTTTAATGAATTATTTTGTTCTAGACCCAAGCTGCTTTAATATGACTAAAAAACAAGGAGAAAAAAACCTTACAAGAGAACAACACAAACGAAAATCATAATTTTACTTACCTTCAACTGTCCACACTGTCACCAAAATTAATCCAAGGAAAATTCTTCCTTGCACTGACATCTGCAAAATAAAAAAAGTGGATTTTTTTTTACTGTTCTTGAGTTTGAGAACAATAACAAATTTTTAGCCGCAAATGCAAAAGCTTTACATGAGTGCTGCTAATCATTCTGGCCCTCATCTGTTCTTTGCGCATCTGTGGTACTGTACACATCACTGATGTTGACTCTCTCGCAATAAAATAAACACAGTACTAAGTAGTAACAAAGTACAAGTTATTAGGTCATTAAAGTTACTTTATTGATTGTCATGAGCTCAGAAAATTTCTTAATTGCTTTGACTGTCTAGTAAAAAAAAACGAATAATTGCAAATGAATAACTATTTAGTGGTTAAACACATCCACATTACGTTCAGTGATTCTTCGTCTACCATTCTTGATTAAATTGGAATTTAAATTGGAAAACCGTAGCAGCAGGAGAAAAACCGCTCAGGGCAAAGGAAAGAACCAACAACAAACACAATCACATATGGCGTGGACACCGGGATTTCAACCCGGACAACATTAATAAGAAGCAAGTGCTCTCACTACTGCACCAACCTTGCTAGTAACTCACTCAAAAGGTAATGGCGCAATCCATTGCAACTGGCAAGAAGGGACCGAGATAGAGAAGCATTATTAGAAAAGTGGTGGGGAACGCAAGTTAACATGAGTGGAAAAAATTATGTAGACCCTTCCAAGTAGTCAAGAACATTTCTTTCCACCCTTCTTTTAAGCCTTCAGTCAATGAAGGTCAAGTGTCTCACCAACTCCCTTTAATTACATGGGAAATTGGTAACAAACAGGAAATTCAAATCGGATGGTAATAAACGCAGCGAAGGACCTGGTTTCAAAAAGCTGTCAGCTACGGAAGTGTTGGAAGCCACTTTATCAAGCCTTAAACAGTGAAAGGCATTTGGCTTAGACGAAATCGTTATTGATCACAAATCAAACACTTTGAACGTAAGCCCTGTTGTTACACCTGGAAACCTATGATTAAATATCATCAGGAAAAATTAAAACATAATAAATTTAAAATCTGACATCAGAACTTAAACTTGTGTGATGGCGAAGCGCGCGCGTGGACGGAGCCCCATAGCTAAGGAAATGTGGTAATCTACTCATCCGAGAAAATTTGGTAATCACGTGACCGTACGCCGACCGTCCGTCCGCACCACAGGGGAACCAATGTTTATTCTCACACGTTCTAGCTAGTTTGGGAGCCCAAGAGAAAACTAATTGCACACCAATAATGTGATCAATTGACAGCTATCAAAACAGGATATCCGCTGACCAGTATCACCTGACCGTACCGCGGGCTCAAGTGTCGACCCATCAAGGTCGAGCACTTTTTTGAAGTTATCCGCTGACAAATTACCAGTTTCAATTGATCGCAGGCTCAAGTTTATTTTTTTCCAATGATTCATATGAAATCTGTTGTGTTTATTTTACTATGGCCCCGCACTGTTAAGATTTTGATTTCAAACTGACCTCGGACTCGGATTCAAAATCAGTCAATTCCACCTGCGCCTACTTCCATTTTAAGCATTTTAATGTGCGATTTTTTGTTTCAATCAACGTCTTCCTTTGTAATAGCGCTAGGATTCTAACGATTCTAACGGCGACGCGTCGTGTCGTCATGCACCAGTTTTTGGTTTTAGTATTAATATAAAATTATTGACATTAAATTAATAGAGCGCTGTAGAGTTATATGTTATGAATAGTTTTATTAATATGAAAGAATGTTCTTTAAATAATATCAACAGAAATTTGATTCAATAACCAAAAAACGTTGATTCACATCGATAGCTCCAATTTCGCTATGTAGTAATTTTGCCTTGATAATGCAAGCATAAAATCGAGAACATACGTTTACAACCCTCTTCAATTTATTCCTGTCCTTGACAGAAGAGCCAATCTGCTTTTTTTTTCCAGTAAAACGCTCTGTGTAATTACATTCTGATAGTTAACCGCGTGCGTGTTTGAAAGCTCGGGAATGGCCCCGGGGTTGGCAAATGCCCGGCCCACGGGCAGTGAAAAATTTGCAAATGCCCCACCCCCGGGACCGACAAGGCGGGCAAATCCCTCGCAGTAGCCCGGGAGGTTGGGCGCAGGTGGAATTGACTGATGCATTAAACTTATCCTTTCCCTCAAAAGTCACATGAATGTGCCCTTAAGTTAACTGATTTGTGGATTACAAGTTTATCGTTTGATTCAAATTATAAATTTATTAATGGGAGCTTCGCTTTTAGCCCTGGCTAAATCTATATATTAGGATCGTTATCACCAGGAAAGGACTAAGCATTAGCCCAAAAAGTTCGAAAAAAGTTATTTACCGGTCTCCCACTACACTTATAAGAAAATAGAAAGCTTCATTATTCCCAATACAATGGACCGATAGAGAAGGAAATACTAATCCCTGAGCTGTAGATATATTCTTAAGCGTGAGAAACATTACAGCCATTTTTCCATGTGCTCACAAAATTCTTTATTCGACTTGTTCCAGTTCCCGGGACTAGCTTCTGCCATTTACAAACAACAAACAAGTTCTAGTTGATCGCCTGTCCATATCTTC
The DNA here is from genome assembly GCA_022179025.1 of Porites australiensis. Classification (NCBI taxonomy): domain Eukaryota; kingdom Metazoa; phylum Cnidaria; class Anthozoa; order Scleractinia; family Poritidae; genus Porites; species Porites australiensis. Next base: position 30,791 of record BOPM01000606.1, read on the forward strand.
TCTTAATGTCACATACTCTGGCTGACCAGCGAAGTTCAACGGGTGCAGTCGTTTCATTGGGGGACATTCTACTTACCCCTTGTGCTCACTTGGAAAACACGCACCTGTCCATCCTGGCCTTGGAAACTTCTACAAATCCACCCAGACGCCATTGACCACGTGGAGCATTCTGATCACAAAGAGCACAAACTCTGGACTTTTTAAACTCTCCTTCGCCGGTCTCCATTTCCTTCGATTGTTAAGTATTGCCAAAAACTATTCTCCAGAACACTTTCAGCAGGTTCTAAGAAAGTCTCTTAACGGTTCCTGGGACTAAACGCCATGTCCTCAGAGGTAATAGTTGTCCTCCCAGCTTTCCAACTAGCTATGTCTATTTTAGATGCAGTCAATATAACTTCGCTCCAATTCTCATCACCCAAAGGTTTGCCTGGTGTACTTCGGTTGGATTCATCAATGGTTGTGAAACCTCTAAGACAAAGGTTTGAGCAAGACACTCTTCTGAACGCTCCATATACACTACACGCTTTCTTTGAGACCATTCAGCCTTATGTTCATACAGGGACTCAGGTGCAATAACCAGCGATGCTCACTTCTCACCTTCGAGTGTGGCACTGGAGTCACGTCATTTGCACAATTAAAATTAGTTGGAGCGTGTCACCACTATCTAGGCTAGAATCTCCGAGACTCGGTTGACGACAAAATTCTTGTAATTCCTCGACTAATCCTTTATCCAGAAAATGACTTCCCTATTGGCTTTCCATAGATAGATAGATAGATATATAGATAGATAGATAGATAGATAGATAGATAGATAGACAGATAGATAGATAGATGGTTTATTTATAGTCACATTGCAACCAGGAGTTTGAATTAGGCGATTATTTACAAATAATTATGATTACCACTAATAAGCTAATCTATAAAGAAAAGCCAAAGAAGCAAATAACCGACAAACAATACATGAATACACTACAGTAAAATTGTGATTTGTTAAAAAAAAAAAAAGATAAAAAAAAACGAAATTGACATGATAAAAAGCAATCGAAACTATACAGGTGCTTCTGAGCTTTCTTGATAATGGAGTCAATGTGAGAGTTCCATTTCAAATCACTAGAGACATTGAGGCCTAGTATTTTGGCAGTGGCAACTAATTCGATAGGCATGCCGTCAACTACAACGGGGTTGAAAGACGTGGTATTCTTAGTGCTAAAGTTTATGCACAGTTCCTTGCATTTCGTCTCGTTTAGTTGAAACTTTTCCAAGGAAGCGCGGGTTGACCAGGGTGTCGAAGGCGGCCTGGATGTGACTGTGTTGGTTCTTGCTTATTGTCTCCGAGATGGTCGTATCGTCGACGTATTTCCAGAGATCGTTGGCAGGAACATCAAGCTCGTTGATCATCATGATGGACAGCCATTTGGCCCCAAATTTTTGTGCCTTGGGGAACCCCCGCCGGTACAACACCCCATTCTGAAAAGCAGTCATGGCCAAGTTTAATTCGCTCTTAACTGGTCGTTCTGATGCACTGCAGCGGCGGCTCATTGTCCTTTCATGGAATAGCCACCTCATAGCGCCCCTCAGCACAAGGCGTTGACTTTGCCGTTTTGCGCGCACAAAGCACCTCTTTTTTTGTCAAGGGCTTGTTTCGATAAGTGATTCCACAACTTCGTCATCCCACATCTTCCGTATGAACTCACTGGCCCTCAAGGATGCATGGAATGTGTAGACGTGGTTGGCAACGGTCACTCGTTTGCTACTTCCAAGATATGTCCAACGAATGTCCATCCGATGGGTGTCAACCCCTACAGGCTCCTGCGGCTTTCCTATGCTGAATTCAAGGGGTAAAAGCAGTTTCTCAAAATAATCACTTCCAACAAATAAATCAACTTATCCATGTTCAACTTGCGTTATGAACTCCAAATCGCAAAGATGATTTAGCTTCCTTGCATTAGGAGGCAAATCATGCAACTACAGTTATTTCACAAATTTTCGGGGTTATCCATAGAAACAAGCGCTTCTTAACGCTTCCATGCATACTCTATAGGCACACAGTAACAGTTTTTCCATACGTCACAATCGACCCCGCTCCAAAAACAGCAAAACGCAGTAATCTACTCTCAGCGTCCCAGCTCAATAAATCAAAGATCTACTCTTTAAGGTAGGACGACCCAGA
>BOPM01000606.1:40097-55097 GCA_022179025.1 Porites australiensis
CTCTTTCTCCGGTGTCCTTGACTGAATTGTGCTCATTCTGGTATGGTTTGAAAGATCTCTTCACTCTGCACAGGTTAGTGGAAAAAGTTGTCCTTGACCGTTAAAACTGATGACGTCACAAAGGGTAGAAAGGACGTGGATCCGCACGGGCGGTTCAGGGGCGAATGGGTTAAATTTGTGATAATTATGGGATTTGTCAGGATATTCTGAAAGAACAACATCTATATTTGACTCAGTTCCTAATGCTATGAACTGAGTCAAATTTAGAAGGATCAGTATGGAGTCATTGGAGCATAACTGGGCTAATATCTCAGAGACAATTTGCCCCGAAATGCTGGTTTTTGGCAAGTAGACCTCTTGGATGTTGCTCTTTCAGAATATTCCGACAAATCCCATAATTTCACCAATTTATTTTTTACGCATCACTTTTTAGAACTCTATTATTTCTCCCACAAAGAGCTGAAACCCATAATAAATTTCCATTTGTGTGGTGCTTACACTCTTTAGTGGCAGGCTAATGAAGATGGGTTACAATAATAATGTTAATTTTCATTTTGAGTTGTCTTCAAAGAACAAATGTTGCTGAAAAGGCATTACATTCTTGATGAAGAGGGAGAGGCAGTGCTCTTTCAAAGGCAGTACTTATAACATTACTCTGACTAGTGCATACTTATTGATGGACATACTCAGTTATCCTTTTAGCCCCCATCTGGATGGTCCCCTCCATCCAGTAGGCCCTTTCCTCTTTTTGGGCTCTTTCCTCTTCCCCGTCTTCAAAGGGTTCTACGGAAATTACTTCTTTTAAAACACATTAAGCTAAATAATATCATCATTACAATGTACATGTTAGTCAGTTATGGCGCTTTTCAAAAACACGCGAACTATGAAGTTCAAAAGCCAACTGACGTTTGCATTTTTCCCTGGCGCCAATCATCTTAGCAAACAAGACTTAACTTGAACAGGTTCAAAAGGTCATGGTTTGTGATCAGTGATTGGTGGATTTCAATCTGTTGTGAGTGTTTCTTTGTTTAAAGGTTTGTTGCTTATGATATTGTAATTATGATTGACGGCAGCAAAAAATGCAATTGTGAAGGTGGCTTTTGAACTTTAGAGTTCGCCTGTTTCTGAAAAGCGCAGTAAAAACGTTACTTGTCATTCACTAAGTTACCTTGCTAAATTATCAGACAGCAAAAACAGCTTCTTTATGGTGTCAACAAGCCCAGCCCTCTCAGCCTCCTCTATTGCTCTCAACACATTTTTCACATTGTCAAACTATTAAGTAAATACAAACGCAAAATGTTAAACAAAATAATAATATTAGAAGTTAAAATACTCATAGCTTTTTTTGTCCAACATGCAAATTGGAAACAGACATTCTTTTTTTAGCTTGTTTACTGTGGAACTTATAAAACTGTGAACACAAGAAAAAGTAACTCAGGCATGAGAAAACTAAATTCAAACCAGCAAATTATTAATTTGTGGTTTTGTGGCAAGCTCAGTTGTCCTGACACCTTAAGTTACTGGCCATAAGAAAGCCAGCATTCCAGAAATATTTCAGGTGTTTATGGGCTTCTAAGTAACAGTACACTGTACTTGTACATGTAGTTACTAGTACATGTAATAACCAAAGGTTATGGAGTATGGGGGACAAACATCAAAGGTCAAAATGCTCTTGCTCAAACAATGTGCTTGGCAAATAAATGAAGTTAAACAAACAGCTAAACATGCAAATTATGCAGATGCAAAAAGAAAGCCTTCGCATAAGTTTCATGTGATAGATGGTCAAAATAAGCATTGCCAAGGCTTAGTGTTCTGCCAGGCATTCCACTCATTCTTAGTGGAAGTCCACTCAAAGTTGGGTATAAATAGGTGCCGTGCATGGGTAAAGCAACCTGGAGATTAGGATTGCAGGATCCTCTTGTCACCCAGAAAATAATATTACTTAAGACTTACTTTAGAATATTACTTTAAAATATTACCAGTACTTTACTTACTTTCCAAGTTTTAGCTACTGGGGTTATGGCAACAAGACAACTTATGTTGGAATTACCATTTTGAACAGACAGTAAAGAAAAATATAATATCTTATCACATTTTAGCATTCACCACATTTTTATATAATTATTATAACTTGTTTTTAACTTATTTATGCTAATTTAGAGAACTTTTATACACTTGAAAATGACCTCGGAGAGGTCGAAACGTCGTGATTTTTTATCACTAATATTTATCTCAAAATCGATTTCTAAGAAACTACTTATTAATTTTTTAAATATGGATAAATAAAGTTATTTAACAATTTGCACCTGATTATTTTAATGATGTACATTTAAAATCTCACCAGAGCCCAAGAAGGAGGTTACTGGTATTGCTGACGGTGTTAAAACATACAAACTTGCAAAATTATTAAACTATGATCAATATGTACTTGTCAAAAGGAATGGTTCCCTTATAGAGCAGTATGGATAAATAAATTTCACCAGGCCCATATGAGGTACTGGCAATCATTTTCAGAAGGCTTCTAAAAAATTTTCAAAAAACAAACTGTTTACTCTTATATTATTTTACAATAGTGTTTAGTCTAGAAACTTGTACAAACCTGTCGGCGACAGCTCTTGAGAGTTACATTTGTCTTCTCGCTAACATCATCTAAGTCCTTTCTTAACCGCCCAGTCAGCTTTTTACCCAACAGTTCTCGCACCACTTCTTTATCAAACTGGTAGTACCTATCAAAGTGCAAGGACAAAATTAATGAAGTGATCCTGATCTGCAACAATTAGGTTAAACCTGATTTTCATGTACTTATACAAGAGGGATTACACCTGTAGTATCAAGCATTTAAAGAATGATTTTCAAAGGCATTAGCGATCAGTTACCTATCCCTTAGTTTTTTAACATTTTAATGATTATGGTTAGCATCATTTTTCCAATGAGGGTTACATTCGTTTTTTTGGATATTCATGTTGTGTTTTTGTTTAGGTTTTGATCTGTCACTATAACGCCATTAATATTCCTCTGGTACACTCCCAGCCCAAGAGCAAGAACAAGATGATGAATAGCCATTGTAGAGATGTGGCTGTTGTTTCAAGATGTGTTCTAATAGAGAGGTGGTCATATCAAGGGAATGGCCATTTGTCAAAAAGGACACGGGAAAATCCTACGTACATGTACAGCTGCATGGTCTCAGACAGTAAGCTATGATCTCCGAGAAAGAAGTTAATAATGCTTTCCAGCAGAAGAACAGTCTTCCTCTCATCAAAGATTCTTTTCATCATTATCATGCAATCAAGGCTTGGGGACTGGGTCTAAAAAAGTTTTTTTTTTTTCACAAAAACAAAAATTAATGGTAGGGTGGGTTAAAGATTGCGGGGGGAGGGGAGGAGAAGGAGGTGGTAGAGCAAAAGAAAAATTCTCCAGATTTCAAGCCTCCAGAGGTTGGCATCTCTGGATTATACAGTGTATGCAGTTCATTAAGCTTAACTTAACAGTTTGTGGTATGCTACACATTCTTTTCACATGCAGGTTTAGTTTTCCTTCAATGTATATGACTGTTTCACCAGTTTTTGCTCTAAGAAAAATTGATTGTCTTACTTTTCAATCAGCATATCCTGAACATCTGGTGAAATCTGTAATAGCATTAAGCATTGGAGGAGACTGAAGGAATCGCTCCAGGATGTAGAACAGGCGAAATTGGTCATGAGTGTCACTAGTAATGATAGCATGTGAAGCTCCATGGTTTTGTGATAAATCATCACATTCATGCCTCTGAGTTGCTTCATTTTCTAGCAGAAAGAAAAGGAATTTGAAAATGACTAGGAAAAATTCTTTTCAGGCCCGGCCAGTTGTTTTCCAGTTTTGGGTATTATTCGGGTATATGGGGTCTTTTTCAATTCAGGTATTAATACCGTATTTGTGACCGTGAAAGGCAAAATAGACACTAGCGGTTATTCGTTATCCATTCGAACGCTTTAAAAAAGCCTCTCAAAGTGATTGATCAACCATTCTGAAAATGGTTTGCTTATCTGTTCAATAAAAATTAGCATCCGCTCAAAGGATTTGCAACATCTGTTCGAACAGTTTAGACATCCATTTGAACCGTTCCCAAACTGAAAATGGCCATTTGAAAAATTGTGACATCTCTGTTCAAACAATTACTATGAATTTTAGACGTTTGTGCTTGACACATTCCTATCCTTTCAACTTGAGTTCAAAAAGAGAAATATAATGGTCAATTTTTCTCCACAGATATTAAATATTTTCAACTTGGACCAGTAGCTTCATAATAAGGGTGAAAATTGAACGAAAAGATCATTTGTTAAAGTATCCAACTACGCAAATCGCAGACAAGTATGCTTACTAGTCTCGGGTTCACGGTTGGCCAACCTGAGTTAAGCTTAAAAGTTAATATGGTTTTGGGGGATGCTGTCACAAAATTGCAGACGTTTGTATGGATCTTTAACCATGTTTCAAGACTCATAACTTGATCCCTGTTCCAGGGTTGTCAGAAAGTTTTGAAGTAGACAGCTGAGTTGTCAAACAGCCAGTGCTTGAGGCGCTGGCGAGCACCAAAGGTGCAAGCCTCTAAGGGGGGTCTGAAATGCTGTCTTCCGCACTCTCCAGGCTATTTTCTCTCCAAAATTACCCAAAATCTAAAGTGAATTATAAGGTGAATTACCAAGTGTAGGCATTAAATTTCTCACTTCTTCATTTCAATTGTCACGTGTTTACATAGATCATTTTAGTGGTCCACATTCACATTGCGATTGACTTAAATTCCAAATGTTTATGTTACTAAAGGTGAGTGTTATTGTTGTTATATGAAATACACACTTATAAACAACATAGAAAGTACCTGGCTTGCTTTTTTTGGCACCATCGCCCACATTACCATTAATAGGCCACGTTGCCGTTAGCCATTTTTAGTACTTTTTTAGTCTGCATAAATGAAGCACTTGTGGAAAGAACTGAAACCGCTGCTCGTGCATTTGTTGTGATATTTTTTTTTTGTTGACCAAAGCGGCACAAGCAAAGTATTGAGTTTCCTGGCATTTTTCATGGTACCTACAACTGTAAGTGACACATAAACACTTTATACTATAGGTTTTAGAAGATGTTTCTTAACCTGTCCAGGGATATTTTATTTAAAAAATGCCATCCATAAAGAAAATGCCAAGGAGAGCAGCCGGCCGATACTAACCAAGTAGGCGGCGATTTTCGCCCGTGGCCGGCTACTTTTGACAACCCTACTGTTCAACCTTAGAGACCCAAACTTGGTCAAAATAACCAATCTCAATGTGACCTGTTATATGATGGTGTCAGTTTATCAATTAGTTTAAACTTGAAACTCTCTCCAGTTCTCTACGCAACTGTCCGAAATGGCCAATAAGGGGTCAATAAAAGTTGTTGTTATTGGAATCTTATGAGGAAAAACATGGGTATTCTTCGTTTTCACTGTCACGCAATAAACATGGCACAAAAAAATAAATTGGAAACCATCCAGTGAAAGAAGCCAAATAAAAGACTAATATATAAACAGTTTGTCCAAATCTCAGGTCTTTGTGGCCCACAGTTTCTGAGTAATTTGCTGAAACATTTCACATACCTTTGTAGAGCTTTGTATGGAGACGCCATATTGGTGGGAAGTTTTGGTCCACCCAGGGTGCAAGGAAAATCATTTTTACAGTTTACCATCCGGGCAAGCTGAAGCTAACTTGCTAACCCAGACGTCATTTCAACTGGCCCCAAAAGTTTTTTGAGGAGCAGAATTGATCTCACAGTTCTTCTGTTATTCGAATTCTTCAAAAAAGATCACCAATAGCAAAATCCACTAGCCCCAGGGTATCGGACACTACTTTCTTTGCACGCTGCCACCAATATCGCCACTGGAAATCAACAAAAACATTTGGAGTTCACTTTTTCTGTAAAAGCTCTTCCTTTTCACTCGAGAGCTAGTATACATGCACATAAACACATCTTTTAATACTTGAAATGGTTAAACTGCTGAAAATCAAGAGGAGAGACTTTTTTCAATGAGAGAGCATTCCTATTTTGGCGTCATGCACTGTGAAAACTCAGAAGTTCAAATTGCTGTGTTTTCGAAATGAAACATGCTTCAGGGCTGGAAACTTTTTTTTCCTTTAGAGTCGAATGCGTTTCCTGATATTGGGTCGGTCGTTCGGATTGAAAAAAAAAATCACAAGAAGTCACGGAACTGGAGGCCCTGGTACCCAGGACGACGGTAAAAGTTAACATTCACACATTAATTTTGGATTAACAAAATGCACAATATTCTGTAAAAATGTTTCTGTTTTTGTTCCTGTTTTTCTCTATGCTGTTACTATGCTCATTTTTCACATTAGGAGATTATTTCACGTGAAAAATGGTTTAACTACGTCGTTTTTTTCTTGGAAAAAGCCAAAAATTTGGGTCGGTCGGACGACGCTAAACGGACAGAAAAAAGAGGATGGCCTAAGAATTCGTAAAACCTCGCTTTTTTGACTAGGCAATTTGATGACGTCACTGTGAAAACCATCAATATTGTTACCCCACTACCCTCCCCTGGCCAGGCCTGTCTTTTAGTTAGACCATTGCATTTATACTGCAAAAAGCATCAAAAAGAAATCACCAAACATAAGTTTAAAGACGTTCAAGATTACCACAGAATCCACGCAGCCACAAGTCATAAACATCAAGGTCAATAAACGTTGGGTCCATATAGAATACATCAATGTCCTCCATTATTTCTTCCTGCAGCTAATTAACCTACGTAGCTAATACTCGGAACATGTTCATTCAAAAATAAGGTTTTTTTGACTCACAATCAGGTAACTTTGCTCCGCCACTCCGCCATCTTTGAGGACGGCTCTGTTCAGCGGTCTTTCCTTCGAGACTTTTCGACATCATATACAGAGCGCGCTGCGATCATACAGTGTCTAAACACATGAATAGTCCATCAAGAACAAAAATGTTAGAACACGACATGATTTGTCGATCACACCTAAAAAAATCTTCTTCCCGTGAGCAATATTTCAAAATATTTCCTGTTTGTGTCTTAATTTTCAGGCATGGATAAAAACTCAGTTTTATTTTGCAGCTTTCCGCCCATGCTCTCTCCGTTAATTAGCTGCCGCAGGTTGTCACAGTAAACTGCACAAGGAAAATAGAAAGGTACTTTGTACAGGGGCTGGGGGGGCAGGGCCTCCCCACTTTTAGAAAAAAAAAAGAAAAGAAATGCACATTTTCAAATAGAAAGGAATCTTTGACTGAATAAGAATAATCGACTGGCAGACCTCGCCGAAGCATCCCGCAAATTTATGATTGGTCCGTTTCGATCCTACATCATATGGTGATCCTCAAAACGACTATCGTTATAAAACTCGGGGGCACCCAGCGACTATATTCTGTAAAATAACTGTTCGAAGGAGCAAATATTGCTTAGAAATTTCTAAAGCTTGAGAGAAGCTAAAAATTTCTGGATAACCGTTCCACGTTTTCACACTTAAATATCAAGATATTGTAGAGCATGACAAATGAAATTGTCCCGATCTGCAAGCTTCTGCTGGTAAATCCGCAACCATCGCAGCATGAAAAGGTCAATTTCGGCAGCTCGCAGGTTAAAACCATCTGAAACATGGCTCCATTCCGTGACAATGAATAAGGAAAGGTTCTAAACGCCGCAAGGAGAAAACGGACAAACTTTTGAAGCATGAAACACGCGAAAACTATGCTGCTGCTGTGTATGATTACATCTTTTTGTTACTAACCCCTTTCTCGTTTGTCAAACTATTTTAAAAAAAATGATGAAAGACTTGTAACTGTATCAAAAAATATTGAGTCGACAACAGGTAAACCATTTTAAAAGTCCACAACTTCACTTAAAAAGAGGTGGATCGGCCCCCGCACTTTGAAAACTGCTCCGAGGGCCCTGTTCTATACAGCTACCACGCTGTAACCAAAACAGTGAAACGTTTGAAGGTTCTCACAAACGCTTGAGTTGACATATTTGGAACAAGGTCTAGATGAATTGCGCGACTAGATGCACACGTATATAACACAATATATGCCTTGTTCATAACACTACTCTTGTTGTACACATCCTTGACAAAAAAGGGACCCGCAAAGTCTACTCCTATACTTGAAAATCCGAAGTCGTCAGACAATCTGCATTCAGGTAGTTGAGGGGTAGGAGGCACTCCATAGTGGCGACCTTCAAGTTTCTTGCATACTACACACTTGCTTAATATCCTCTTAACTGTCTGTCTCCCTTTAACGACCCAGTATTTTGAACGCAGTTGAACCAGTGTCTCTGCTACTCCATTGTGCATGACTTGTTCATGGCACTGGAGGATCACCAATCTCGTAAAGCAATGTTCTCTAGGCAGAAGCACAGGAAATTTGGTATCATAGGGTAACGACGACAGACCTATCCTTCCTTGACATCTGACCACACCTTCACCGTCCTGATAAAGTCCCAGAGTCGACTTCATTTCCTGGTACTTGTCACTGTTCAGAATACCCTTTAGAACGTGTTTAATCCACTTCTTCTCAGCTTGCTTGTACACTTGCAAGGATTCTTCTTGATCACTTGATCCGTCCCTTCTTCTTTTCAAATTCTTGACAAATAGCAACACAAGTGAAGTAACTCTTATGAGCTTCGTAAGGGAACTGTAGGATTCAGGATTGATGATACTCTCCAGATTTGCTTCTTGTTTTCCGGTACACGTGTTCAATAAGTTGGAGACTGTAGGATTGGCTGATTTCAGTTCGCACAACTCTTCCTTGGCTTGTACATTTACAGGCTGGACTGGCCAGTAGGCGGTTTCCTTAGGCAGGAATTCTGGACCATGTAACCACAAACTACTTTCTTTGAGTGCAGTGGCCTTAATTCCTCTTGATGCAATGTCAGCCGGGTTTTCTGACGTAGGACAGTACCTCCATTGCTCAGGCGGTGCATTTCGTCTGATTTCGCTCACGCGATTCTCCACAAATTGCTTGTATTCCTTATCAGTGTTTATAATCCACCACAATGAAATCATTGAATCCGTCCAATTGACTACGTCATCAACTCTCACAACGTTTTCTAAAGCTTGACTCACACTCTTCACCAATCTTGACGCAGTAAGGTTAGACAACAGTTCTAGACGCGGTATGGTTTGCTTATCCAACGGAGCTACTCGGGTTTTTGACGCCACAATCTCACATTCTACTCGACTCATATTCTACTCTCATGTAAACAACGGCTCTGTACGCCTTTTCCGACGCATCTGCAAAACAATGAAGTTGGAGCGATTTAACTTCATTCCCACCGAGACCTTCAGCATAACACCTTTTAAAAGTCACTCTTCCAGCTCGTCTTAGGTCTGACAAAGTTGACAACCACTCTTGTTGGAGTTCGGTATCCACTAACTCGTCCCAGTCCCTTTGTGTCTTGCACAGTTTTTGAAACATAATCTTGAAGGGTAGAATAACTGGAGATATTAACCCCAAGGGATCAAAGAATCTCGTAGCAGTACTGAGAATCAGTCTCCTTGTAGCTGGCGGAACGTCCACACCCTCCAATATCTTAATCAAGTCATAGATCAGTTCGTCTTGGTTAGGGTTCCAAAGCATTCCCAAGACCTTCTGCTCTTTCTCAGTACCTTGCTTAAAAACTGACTTTGAGAAGCTCTCATCTTCCTCTTGAACGCATTCTTTACTGTTTATAGCAAAGTCTCCACTGAAGGCTGAATCTTGTTTCAGTGATTGCAAAAGACTTGCTGAGTTGCTGTTCCACTTCCTCATATTGAACCCTCCTGATTTGAGACAGAGTTTTATCTCCTTCGACAAAGAAAAGGCATTGTTCACATCCTTGGCCCCAGAAATGAAGTCATCTACATACAAAGACTTCAAAAGCTCAAGTGCAAGTGCATTGTCATTCAGCATACATGTATTAACATGGTGTCTGATAGTAGCATTGAGAATGAAGGGGCTAGCATTCACTCCAAATACAACTCTTGTAAAGCGAAGTAACTTAATCTCAGGTGATTCTTTATCGACATCATCTACCCATAGAAATCGTAAAAAGTCTCTGTGTTCTGGATCAATCTCAATATTCAAAAATGCTTTCTCAACATCAGCAGTTACAGCAACTTCATGAACTCTAAATCTCAGCAAAATGTCCAGTAGAAGAGGATTTAATGAAGGTCCGACATGCAGACAGTCATTTAAGCTTGGTCCAAACACCTTGGATGAGGCATCGTATACAACTCTAACTTTTGTTGTATCTCTGTCAAGTCTCACAACTCCCCTGTGTGGGAGATAGTGCACATTTCCAGGTTCTAGGACTTGATCTTGCCGCACTTCTTCAACTACTCCACTTTCTAATTGCTCCTTAATCACTTGATCATATTGTTCCAGTATTTCTGGTTGGGTCTTAAGCTTCTTAATCACAGTTGCCAACCTTCGTGATGCATTTGTATAATTATCTGACAGCATAGGATGATTATCCTTGAATGGTAGCTTGACTTGGTATCTTTCACCAGTGAATCTTATCTCATTTGAAAACTTGTCATGAACTGAAGTTTCAGTGTCCCTTATGCCTAAGGTTTCCAAGTCCCAAAATTTCTGCAAATCATCTTGCACATGGCTGATGTCAGCTGACTCAATTTTCAAAACATGTGTAGCACTTAGGTTAACTGTGCATGACTCTGTCAATGCTGGAACTGCAGCTGGTCCTGACAGTACCCATCCCAACTTGGTCTCAAGAGCTACAGGTCCAGAAGGATCTCCCCTGATTATTCCTCCAGTAAAGAAAGACCAGTAGTGATCTGCTCCTATTAGTAAGTCAACACTAACTGTTCCATTAACAGCTCCACATGCAAGCTGTAGCCCTTGAAGGTATGGATAGCATTCTACTGCACTTTGAATTTCTTGGTTCGATACTGGACTGCATATTACTGGTACAACGTAAGCAGTGACGTACACACTCATTCCATCTATTGTTCTGATGCACAATTGCACAATGTCACATTCCTTTACAGATGCTGAATTGTCACCAAATGTTTTGATTAGCAAGGTTTCCTTACCAACAGTAGGTAATTTTAACTGCTCACGTGTCTTGCAGGTTATATAAGATCTCTGGCTACAAGAGTCAAAAATGACTTGAGTATACATTCCAGTTTCTTGATTATCTGGTCTAGAAACAAAGGCTTGGGCAGTCTGCAACAGTATAGAGTTATTATTGCTGTCAACATGCATTGTTGATGTTCCAACATCTCTGGATCTCTCCTGGGAAGTTTCAGATCTACTAAGTGATGCTAATTCAGCTCCTGAACTACTAGGTTGGACAGGCTTCTTAGGGTTTTCACAGATAGTCACATGATGTCTAGCTCCACAATTAAAACATTTAGCCTTTGACTGATAACCTGGTGTAATATGCCCTGCTTTCAAGCAAACAAAACACCTGCCACTTCGTCTCAGTATAGTTCTTCTAGCCTTTGGTTCAGTAATGGTACTACAGGTGATGGACTTGTGATTTTTCTTGCAAAAGACACACTGCAGAGTACACTCTTCACTGCCCGCATTAAGTGCAGATGAGGAAAGGGGCTGTTTGAATCTTCCCTTATGCTGGACAAATCTAGGGTTAGAATTGGTTGGACTACTTGTTTTCACTGCACTACACCGTTCTCTTGCCTCCAACTCAGATTTCAGAGCATTTAACAGGACATCAAGGTCCCAAGTTTCTTTACTGCCAAACTAATCTCAATTAATCAATTAATCTCAACTCAGAAGGAATTTTCTCCATTACAACTGGAACTAATAAATTTCCAAAGGACTCTGATTCGATGCCTAGTGCCTTCAAACTTCGAATGTTTATCTCTATCTTGTCATACAAATCACGGAGTTTCTTCGTTTCATGCACTGAACTGACTATTGGCAATTTCAACAAAGCGTCCATGTGGTTAGAAAGCAACAGCTGTGGTTTACCAAATCTATCTCTAAGTATATCAATGGCAGTTTCGTAGTTATCTTCAGTGAGAGGCAACCCAGTAATTGCAGATTCGGCTGCGCCTGTCACACAACTCTTCAAATAGGTGAATTTTTGGATTCTTGAAATGTCAGTGTTTCTGTTAACCGCAGATTCGAAAGTGTTCCAGAAACTCTGCCATTCCTCGTAGTTGCCTGAAAATGACTTTAGCTCTAGTTTAGGTAGCTTCACTCTCGCGCCCTCATTGCTTTTGACATTGTTATTAATTTGACTGAAGCTTGGTGAAATTCCCACGTGTACGCTATTTTTAGCATCCTCTAAACTCAAGTCAATTCTAGCCAAAATACGGTAAACTTTTGCACAAAACTCACCACAATCCTCGACTTCTTTCTCAATGTCTCTCCCCTTACTGTTTTCCAGAATTGTTTCGTCCAGCTTTTGGATAGTTTCTAGCCTTTCACTGAGGGTGAATTTCAGTCCCATAATTTTTTCCCTTGATGAACCTTCCACGTGATCGGTAGTCTGCTCGACTAAGATCCTCGTCGCACCTTCCATCGTTTTGTCCACAAAAGCTCTGTGGGCATTTCTAATTCTCTTCGCTTTTTCGTTGTCCATTCTTTTCTTCTTGTACTGTAATCCTGTTCTTGACGATTAATTGATTAAACTTGTTTCGCCGATCCGGCGACTGCAAAGGACCATGTAACCAAATGTTGTATATACAATCAGTTCTCTGTAGCTTTTATTCTTCACTCCATTAAAGCATATTTCTTCACATGTTCATATTTTAGAATTCTGTACTCTGTTCTACACTTAAAGGATTCATCGACATCAATTCGCGTAAAACTTGATGATCTAAACTCAATCCACACACTTATCAGCTCAACATCTCCGAACGACTACACAGTTCTAAGACTCTTGCAAAAAAGCTCAGTTTTCAGATCACTTAACCAGTTTTCCCGCCACAATGACGCAATAATTTCTAACAACCACTCCAATCAAGTAAGCTAATACAATTGGTTTTCTTGTCATAAACGCCTCTGTTTTCACTCATTTTGCATTAATTATCTACTTTTCTTTGAAATGTACTACATTTATAAAGAACAGGCTTATTTGGCTGCGTTAAAGGCTGCAAATCACCTTTCCCAGTCAAATACTCGAAAATACAATCCCGGACAAAACTACCTGAGAAAGTTTTCCACATCATTTCCACTTTCCTACGCAACAAAACTATTTCCAAAACGACGCCTTTGCGGAAAGAAAACCCCTTCCCCCAATTCAATGTTGCTTCCCACAAACGCCCAGGGATCAGGCTTTCTTTTGAATATACAACAACATTGCTTTCAGGGGAAGGGGGAGAGGGAAGAACCGGTACACCTACGATGTTTAGAAAAATGCTGTCCAAGTATAAAATTTTCTCAACAGTTTTGTCCAAGATTGTAGGTAACACACAAGAGTTTCTCTTTCCATTCGTGATCTTTCTTCAAGACGCATTTGCACTGAGAGCGAATCAAAGGTTGCCAATGTCTGCAAACCTTTTCATCTGAAGCCATCAACAGAACCTTGGTTTGCACTCCGCGTTACCCAAATGGTTGAAGATAGCTCAAATTACTCACGCTCGGGTTGGGTGACAAAACTCTGCCCGCATAGACAACCCATAGAAAGGTTAGCTGAGCTGGCCCACTTTACCGAGCAGTTTTAAGTTGGGAATGAAAAGGCGTACTGGTCCACTTTCCGTGTGATTTTGGCTGCTCAATATAGAGCAATGTTTTGTCACCCACCCCTAGTGTGGGTAACTTGAGCTATCTTGAACCATTTGGGTAACGCGGAGTTCAAATCAAGGTTCTGTCGATAACTCCAAACGGCAGTGTTTGCAAAAATTAGTGACCTTTCATTCATTCTCTTCGCAAATGTCACTTTAAAGATCAGGAATGAAGACTCAGCAGAACTATCCTCTGGGATATAGGTGGAATATGGAGGTGATTGGAGTCTTTGGAGTGAATTTATGGCCGTTTTCCTTCGGTCGATCTGTCAGGCTGCTTCACTGGAGTCCCCAACATTGGGAATCTATTATAAAGATAGCATTTAACCAGTTCCAATAACACCCATTAAATGGCCATAGACTGTAAAATAAGCTCAGAAACCACACAGGAAAGAAGACACACATGCACAACGTAAGCAAGGTTAGCGGATTTTTTTAAAATCGTTTTACATTCGTACATTCTCCCATTACATTCTCCCATACAAATCCTTATATTTTGAATGTTACACAACAGTTCCGATCGTCATATTTCGAGCTTGGGCTACCTGTGTGGGTCGTGGGTAAAATGTCGCCAGTCCAGGAAAATGTTTTCTTTTCTTTGTTTAATTTTTCATGTCTAGACGCAACAGTGCTGAAAGATAGGCAGTTTTTCTTTCAGAAAACAGCTATTTCTAATTGGTGACGAGGCCTTGACTGTTGTTGGAAATGCGTACTCTCTAATACCGCATTTAAAAAGGCCACTGAAAAAAGCAAGAAGAGAAATAATACAGGATCCTTTCAAAAGAACCCTGATCAAAACAAAAACAATCAGGTCTGGTCTAGAAAAAAAGAAACAGAAAAGAGGACAAGTACCAAGATGCCAGACTTGTAGAAAAGTAAATAATGAGAGATGAAGTTACTGACACCATTAAAGGCCTTTATATCCCTTATGAACAGAATTTTGTCACAGAGACAAAAAAACTGTGGGCCCCCCAAAATATCTTACTTACATAGATTAGCTAAAGTTACAGTAGATTTGTAACAGACAGTGCAGTCCAAATCTGGTAATATTTGGCTAATAGCATTCTTGATACGTGCGTTACTGCAGTTAAAGGTGGTTTTGAAGACAATGTAGTCTTATTCCCCCCTATACCGTGTTTAGATTTCGGAGCAAGCCATCTCCTCCTATCACTGTAAATCTGTATTTCGTGAAACAGCGGGAGCAAGAAACTGAAAGGATACCCTCTCACTCGTAGGCGTTTCCAGAACTTCTCCCTAGTCGCAGAAAAAGACTTAA
>BOPM01000606.1:91877-114813 GCA_022179025.1 Porites australiensis
ATCTTATTGTAAGAAAACTTTTAAAAAAAATGTCCCGAAAAGCGTTCGAAAATACAAACGAAATGTGCTCATGCCCCGTGGGCATCCTATAATACTCCTTCAATCGAATTAATTCAATATGGCCGCCGTATCGGTAAAAAGGTCTATTCTTTTGCAGCATCCGCACATGGACGCCATATTTGCCTGTTGGAATTTGCTCTTGTTTTGGAGCTGAAAAATGATAAAAAAATTCCAGCGGGGAAATGCAACGGCAGCAAATGACTCCACGCTGAGAATGAGGCTTAATTAGCCTAATTAATTCCTATTTGGCTTTTTCCTTTTTTAATTTTTCTAAGACAACGTTATTCAATTAGGTGTAAACGGCCGTAATAGAAAAAGTACCATTATCAGTGCTACCACAAAACTTGTACAATTAACTTCCTACTGCTTCCTACTCCAATGCGTTAGAGAGGATTTAATTTTAAAGAGATTTACTTTTTTTATAAACAGATGCTGCAACTTCTTTTTTGGAGTGGAGTCAAAATCAGCTTTGCTCATTTTACAACAGTACCGCGAGCCAGTTAATGATTACCCCTTGGGACCGAGATAATACCATGGACATTGATGAGGTGTATGTAGAGTTAACACTGCTAAGAGATGACAGAAAACTTGCTGGAACAACAAAAGAAAGGCTTCAAGATTACAGTGAGCTATTCGCAAGCCATGGTCATCATCTAATTCCTAAGAGAATTTTAGTGTATGGGAGGCCAGGAATAGGAAAGTCGACATTGACAAAGAAACTCGCCGTTGACTGGTCACGAGGTAATAAAGAAATCCTAGAGAAGTTTGCTGTTGTACTTTTAATCAAGCTCCGAGATGTTTGCAACTCGCAAGACTTCCGTGCCATGCTACAAAATGCGGAGCTGTTGTCCGCAGGTGACCCTATGGTGTTTAGCCAATTGTATGATTACATTCTTCGTAACCAACAGAAAGTCCTACTTATTTTGGACGGTTATGATGAATATAGCGCCGAGACATCATCGCCAGTCCATCAGATTTGGAAAGGCAGTCAATTGAGAGATTGCACTCTTCTTGTGACTACCCGACCTCGGAAAAAAGATGAGTTAAGACCAGGAAGTCATGCTCAGTTTGAAATTAATGGGTTTGATCAGTGTCAAGTTGAAACATTTGCGCTTAAGTTTCTTCGTGACCAAACAAAAGTAGACAAGTTCACGGCGTTCTTGAGAAAGCGCAGCCTCTGGGGTTTAGCAGAAATACCACTTCTTCTGTTGATGCTGGTTCTAAGCTGGGAGGTTTATGATTATCAAGGACCATCAACATCCCGCGTAGATGTGTATAACAGTTTTTGTCAGACGCTGCTTGATCACGTGACCGCAAAAACCTCAGATAAGACATTTAGAAGCATGGATGAATACAGAGAAGACCTCGCAAAGTTAGGGGAACTTGCATGGCAGGCTCTTTTAAATGACTGTCTTTATTTCAAGCTCAGCAATGTGCCTGAGTACATCCGGTTATTCCTTGACAAGTTTATCAATTTTGGCTTTCTACAGACTTCTAATCTTTCAAACTCTCCTCGTCCAGAGAAACTGGCGTTCTTTCTTCACAAATCGGTTCAAGAGTTTCTTTCGGCTTTATTTATTGTTGGGGAGTTGAAGAATGCGAAAGAAGCCTTCAACTGTCTGTCTAAAGTTGACTCACTTAAACGATTCCAGAAGCTGTTCGAAGTTTTCAAATTTGTGTGTGAGTTGTCATCAGATGCTCCCGTTGCTGTTTTTCGCCATCTGAAGATGCTAGGAGAAGAAGAAGGTCTGACAGACTACAACTTCTCCGAAAACCCTTCTGCTAAGGAACTCTTTGAAAAACAAGGAAAGTTTTATAGCAGTAGTCTCGATCTTTTCCTTTCTTGCCCTGCTTCAGGGAAAAATGTCTATCCTCCATTTCTGGAATGCGTTAACGGTGTTTTAGTGATATGTTGTGGGTACCAACAACTGCCTAAAGTTCTCAGCGAACATTTCCTGAGATCAGCACATTTCCATAAGCCAGATTATGTATTATTTAACTGGGGGTCAGCACGTGATTCAGAAGATGTGAGTGATCAAATGTTTTCTGTCATGTCCGATGTGGACACTGTTATTGTGACATGCTCTGGTGACGTAAAATCCGTGAATCGGTATCACGATCTAAAACCTAACAATTTTTTCATTAAGAAAGTTGGACATCGATTAGTGTTCTATTTAACTTGTTTTCAGTTGTCAATATCGACTAGTCCGAAATTGATTGAACTGCTTAAATCATTAATATCAGCGCCAAAGTCTTCTCTTCAAGAGCCTGATCACGTGTCACAGAATCATGATGTTTGCAGCTCTTTGCATTTAACTGAGAAAACATCTCACTAGACTCTGACACACTCTCTGTCATATTTGAGAGAGATTGTAATTAGGGGCCCAACAAGTGAACTTGTCAGTTTACTGAATAGTCTTCACCATGTGCCTCGACTATCAGAGCTCGATTTACTTGATGTTGGTATGGGGAATCAAGAGTGTCAGTTACTTGCCACTGCTTTAAAGTTTGTTGATAAGTTACGTTTTCTGAGGTTATCATGTAACCCACTCGGTCACGGGATAAGTGAGCTTGCCAAGCACCTGCACAGTGTACCTTATCTGGAATTGCTGCTTCTGGAGGATACACAGATGGGTGAAGAGGAAGTCACAGCTTTAGCCCATAGTTTAAAGAATGTGACTCAGCTGAGTGACCTTGCATTATCACGTAACCCACTCGGTCACGGGATAAGTGAACTTGCCAAACACCTGCACAGTGTACCTTACCTTAAAATACTGCTTCTGAGGGATACACAGATGGCTGAAGAGGAAGTCATTGCTTTAGCCCATAGTTTAAAGAATGTGCCTCAGCTGTATATTGACTTATCAAACAACCCGCTCGGTCACGGGATAAGTGAGCTTGTCAAACACCTGCACAATGTACCTCATCTGGAATTGCTGCACCTGAATGATACACAGATGGGTGAAGAGGAAGTCACAGCTTTAGCCCATAGTTTAAAGAATGTGGCTCAGCTGAGAAGTCTTGTCTTATCAGACAACCCACTCGGTCACGGGATAAGTGAGCTTGCCAAACACCTGCACAGTGTACCTCATCTGGAAAAGCTGGTACTAAATGATACACGGATAAGTGAGGAGGAAGTCACAGCTTTAGCCCATGCACTGGTGTGCGCACCCAAACTGATGCACCTGGAGCTTGCCAAAAATCCACTGAGCCGCGGAGTAAGTGAACTGATCAAGTGTCTTAGTAGTAAGTCTCAGCTTCATAGTTTCAGTCTCAGGGAGGTTCAACTGACAAAGCAAGAAGCCACTGAGCTGTGTACTTTAGCAAATGAAAGGAACATCGTGTACTTGTACTCAGATTATCATGTAAGTTTCTCTTTCGTAATGTACATTTATTTTATTTTCCAGTTATTACTAGAATGCTCGTAATTCCCAGGAACTTCCTGGTAGACGAAAAGGAACCTTTCTTCAAAGGGCCGGGGCTGTGCCGCCATTCTTATCCGTGCTAAATAAAAGACCCGTTATTGTAAAAGAAAACTTGTCGAATAGTGGTCCAGTCGTGACAACAATTGTTAATCAGTGTATAGATTGCAATGGCCGTGTTTATACTAAGGACGCATTATCCGTCTAGACGAACTTGGGCAAACATTTTGTAGTCCGTCTGGGTTATGCGTCTCTAGTATAAAGACGGGCACGAGACGCATTATGCGTCCAGACGAACTACCTTTCATAGAGCGTCGTTCCAGACGTATTTGGAAGGTAAGTTCGTCCAGACGAATAAAGGGTCTTGTGCCCGTCTTTATACTTGAGACGCATAACCAGACGAACTACAAATGTTTGCCCAAGTTCGTCCAGTCCGATAATGCGTCCTTAGTATAAAAACGGCAATAGTGAAATTATCCGTCTGGACGGATAATGCGTCCTCTAGTATAAAAAAGGCCAATAATTACATGAAAGGCTAAAACCTTAATATGTACCTCGACTCTTTTTTAGATAATTTGAAAGTTTAGACATTAACGAAAAACTCTCCAAAGGATAGGGTTCTGTAATGCGTTGGTTTGTGAGAAATAGAGCTTCAAATCTCGTTGATAGGGGCGCTATTTTGAGAGGCCATATTAGATTCACTGTGTCGAATGGTCGAACTAATTTTCGAAAATTCTCAATTCGGTTGCAAGGTCCTAAGCTTTTCAACTAGCTAAGTCATGAAATTCAAAACAGAAAGTATCAGTTTGTTCAGCAAAAGACTTAAAAAATCCCTTCTTTCTTAGTCAAATATACTCTTTGTTGGGCCACATACCTTTTGTTTTCTTTTTACTATTTTACTTTTTTTTTCTTGCAGTCTCTTTTCTGTACTTTTAAAAATTAATTCAAATTTTCATTCAGTACCCTTAACTTGCATGGTTTACTCTATAGTTCCAGGAAGCCTATAGTTTCTAAGCCCCGGCTTCTATATAGGCTTCCTTGTCATTACCACTTTAAACATTTAATTTTGTAAATAATTTAGTTAGAATAGTGTATATTATCTCTATGTATTATAAATTTCTGTGTATTGTCGAGCTGTTTTGAAAAAAATAGCTCATATGTCAGTGGTCTAAGCGTATGTATCTTTGTGGCTTTGTGGCTTTTTCTGTTCGCATGTTTGTTGCAGGGGCCAATATGGTTGAAGGTACTATCGTTTGATGCTTAGACGCCAATGAAATTTTGGCAGCTAAATGAACATGACATTGCTAAAGGTCAAACAAGGGCATTTTGAGACCACTATATTGATTCTTCACAATTTGTTCTTCTTTTATTACGGCCACAGGTGTTTAGAAGCGTTACATTTAAATATCTTCATGATTCAAACGTTGTGTACAGTGATACAGCTGTTTAAGGGTTCATATTTTAGTCTGGGTGCTGCTTCAAGACATTTCTGACCTAATTCGGCTGTCGCGAACGGTACAACGCACGCATTTCATAATTATTATGAGTTCTGTTTCACCTGCCTCAAGGCAGGGTTATAAAAGAATTGTGTGCATGAGTTATTTTTATAATCCTGCTCACTGGACTACTGCACGGACCACGAAAGGGGCAGAGTCCAACACTTTCATGTGCAAACAGTGTGACTTAGGATTAATACAGAAGGATTAAAACGTGCCTATGTTTGTTGTATTTGTATGTGGTTAATGGCAAAAATAAAACATAGGCACGTTTTACGTGTATGAGCAATTTTGAATGGTTCAGTGTAACCGTGTCGACAATCTTCTGTTTGAATCCTTAACCAATTAACTGCCGTGCCGGCCAAAATGGGCCGTACAAGACTACATCGCTTTAAAACAGTGCCACTTTCTCAATAGTGCTAACGTTGCCTTATTTGTCAGTTGTGAGCATTGAGTAGAAAGTCCTTCAAATTGGAATATCCAATAAACGCAAAAGAGTCAGTCCTTTTTGCAAATTATTACCTTTTAAATTTGGACAATAACAAAAATGACTGTTTTTGACGTCATAGAAAAACGACAAAAATCACGTTTTTTGCCTTCAGGTTTTTTATAGAAATCATACTTGCAAAACCAAAAGTCAACAATCGCAGTAAAATTCAATCCTTGTTCTAGCTTAGAAGTGACTTTTTTTGTTCTTATTCGTTTCCCAGGACCGAGCTGCAGCCTTTTGTTCTTGTGCAGCCTGGCCTTGCCTCGATACTCAACATCACGACTGCACTGCATGCTGAGAAATAGCCAGAATTTTATCACAGCGTTCGTTCCTTCCCCCACTATTTTCATATTTACACTAAGTCCACAGCCACTCCGACCTACCACGGAAATTTCGCTCTCGTTGTTATTCTCAGTGGTTGCAAATTCCAAAATATGCCGTGGTAGGTCAAGAAATTCATCAGTAGTCGAGTCCGAAAGTGACTTCGTTTCGGAGCGACCATTTTTCCAGTTCCACGAGCAACAATCCAAATTCGCAAACGAAGTACATCACCTTACTCGCTTCTTTGAGAAAGTGGACTCGTAGCTACCGTCACGGTTAATGACGCTCATCATCAGGCAGACACTAGAGATGAAAAATGGCTGTAAACTTACCAAAAATCGCATACAAACCAAACTTAAGCAGCTATTACAGCTCAACGAAGCAAAATGACTTACGTCAGAATGACGTTTGCGGAAAACTCGAGCCTTCAGCGTATCAGAACAGCGCCACTTTCCATGGTAACTCCAAATACAGAGTTACGAAATCCTATGGATTGTTTGTATGTAGAAAATCACTCGAAAACGTAAAAAGTCACCGGCGTTAATGTGTTAATTAAGACTTTTTTTGTGCGAAATTGGTTATTGCTGTAAATTAATGAAAACTTCGATCCTCATACTATAGATTCACTTTTCCGTGTCTTTCTTTGGAAATCTGGTGCAAAATAACCAAATTGTTACCGTACTATTGGATATCAACTCACCAAACGTTGCTTAGGAAAGACTCGAAGGTTTGAAGGTTCTTCATGGTTTCTTAAGATAATGAAGCTCGTCGAATACCGAATAGCCAAGAAGTTTCACGATTTTCATAATTATTGTAGATGGTTGCATCATCCTTATTCACGAGGTTGTCACGTGCGATTCTACTTAGTGTAATAGTCTTTTACTCTGACTACTTGATTCTAAAAGTGTTATAAGTTACTGCTTCTTAAAAGAAAAGAGCCTCTACTCAAGGCACTAGTTACAAAACTAAATAGGTCTTCATACGTTCAAAGAACTATTATTACTGTAAAAAGCCAGTCTGCGGGAGATATACAGACACACTGTTTGCACGTAAAAGTGTTAGACTTTGCCCCTTTCGTGGTTCGTACAGTAATTCACAGGGGCACCCAACGTCAATTTTCGGAAATATCTGTTCGGAAGACGATTTGAGATCTAGAATTTTCGGAACATTTGTTGTAAAATTTCTTGCTTGCCTGCCTTTCCTAGGATTTTCGAACATCTAAAAAATGGTATAATTGCCCATTTTTAACGGATTTTTACCCTAAAAAGGTCACCTAGAATTTTCGGGAGCCTTTTTTCTGGCTGAGATTTTCGAAAGGTAAGTTTTGATCCCTATAATTTTCGGATCACTAGACTTTCAGCTAGGAAATTCGAATGGATGAAAAATTTTAAGGGAATAAAAATATGCCTTTATCTACCGTTTAAATACTAAAATACCTTCAACAATAGACCTATTCGGCTAACGCAATGTTGTACCCATTTCAGATCTCTCGGGGTTAAGATTCTTTGTGCACTGCATTTGCATTATAAGGTGGCATTCACATTTAAATGATATGGAAATTCCTGAAACAAAACGTTTTATTCCCAAATGGTTTGAATTGGGTACAACATTGAGTTAGCCGAATTGGTCTATGCTATGTTTAAGTGGTTTTGAACTATATTCTCGTTGGGTGCCCCTGAATCCAGTAAGCAGGATTATAAAAATAACTCATGTACACAATTTGCACGTGAAGGTGCAGGACTTTGACCCATTTATAATTCGTACGTAAAAGAACGCAAATTGTTTACTAGAAAATTTGCCCAAAGAATTTTAAATCACCTCGGCTTTGCAACATCTGCAATTAAATTATGCTTCATGTAACGTCAAGTTTAATAGCCTTTCTAAATATCAATTATTGTTTTATTGGAAGAACTTTGAAAAATATATGATCTTAAATCACCTCGGCTTTGCAACATCTGCAATTAAATTATGCTTCATGTAACGTCAAGTTTAATAGCCTTTCTAAATATCAATTGTTGTTTTATTGGAAGAACTTTGAAAAATATATGATCTTTTATAATGAAATGCGTGTGCGTTGTACCGTTCGCGACAGCCCAATTAGGTCAGAAATGTCTTGAAGCAGCACCCAGACTAAAATATGAACCCTATAACAGCTGCATCCCTGTACACAACGTTATTTAAATGTAACGCTTCTAAACACCTGTAGCCGTAATAAAAGAAGAATAAATTGTGAAGAATCAATATGGCGGTCTTAAAGTGCCCTTGTTTGACCTTTAGCGATGTCATGTTCATTTAGATGTCAAAATCTGATTGGTTTCTAAGCATTAACCGATAGTGCCTTCAACCTTATTGGCCCCTGCAACAAACATCCGAACAGACAAAGCCTTAAAGCCACAAAGATACATACGCTTAGACCACTGACTTATAAAAAACATAGGCACGTTAAACGTGCATGAGCTATTTTGAATGCTTCAGTGTAACTTTAATGCTTCAGTGTAACCTTACCAAGAGTGATGAATCTACCTTTTTCGTCTTAAATGTAGACTGGGTTTTTGTGCGAAATTGGGTATTGCCGTACATAAATGAAAACGCGAAACGTTCAGCTGCGTCGATCCTCATGCTATATATTCACTTTCCTCTGTTTTTCCCTGATACATTTGGCGCAAGTTAAACAAATTGTTACAGTAAAATAAATATCTACTCACCAAACGTTGATTAGAAGGAAAACTCTAAGGTTTCCTCGGAGTTTCTTAAGCCAAAATGTGACTCGTCGAATTCGAGTAGTTAAGAAGTGCTTAGCCTGCGTAGCAAGCGTTTCCATTTGGTTTCGGAGCAGAGAAAGACCGGTTTTGGCCGCGCGAGAAATGAAATGAGCGCCAAAAAATGAAAGAGCGGGGAGGGGAAGGAAGGAAACGCTTGCAGACAAACCCCTCAATTTTGAAAACCTGCGTTCGCCAGCGAACGCGGCGCCTGATTGGTTCGGCTAGTCGAACAATATTGTCATGTGTCGATCAAAGGTTTGTTTCATACTGAGAGGTCATTTATGGTACGTGACACGCACGCTGTGATTGTTGTTTAGTCTGGTCGGCAAGATTTACTCTCCTTCTTTTGAAACGCAAAGCTCTTCTTGCGACAAAATAAGGGTATCAGGTCGTTTAACAGGGGCACCCAACGACAATTTTCGGGAAAATATCTGTTCGGAAGACGATTTGAGAACTAGAATTTTCGGAACATTTGTTGTAAAATTTCTTGCTTGCCTGCCTCTCCTAGGATTTTCGAACACCTACAAAATGGTATAATTACCCATTTTTAACGGATTTTGAGCCTAAAAAAGGCCACCTAGAATTTTCGGGAGCCTTTTCCTGGCTAAAATTTTCGAAAAGGTAAGTTTTGATCCCTATAATTTTCGGATCACTAAACTTTCAGCTAGGAAATCCGAACAGATGAAAAGTTTTTAGGGGATAAAAATATGCCTATATCTACCGTTTAAATACTAAAATACGTCCAACAATGCTATGTTAGTGGTTTTGAACTATATCCTTCGTTGGGTGCCCCTGGTTTAATTTATTCTCTAAAGTGCCTCTAGGATCTGAATAACTAAAATCGATTTTCTTTTGTCAGCGAATGCGATAGTTTAGGCAATGTTTTGTCATGCTGGGCCCAGGTCGTTAGTGTTTTGTTTTCTCTCAGATAGTGATTTACAGATCCAAATTTTGAAGAATGGATTGCAACTATGGAGAACTGCATTGTGACTCAGTCAAGATTGCTGATTAAGCAATGATCTTTCGGATTCATTGAGAGTTCACCATTAACGCGTTCCAAAATACATGAAAAATTATTTTGGTTTCACACACGCGTCATCTTTTCCGCTCCACGAAGGTCAATTATTTTATTGGTCAATTATGACAGCTGTTGACAGCATCAAATGTCGGTGCGCGCACTCAGGCATGACAGGCCAAGTGGGCGGTTTTCAAAATCCCGGGGTTTGTCTGCAAGCGTTTCCTTCCTTTCTTCCCCACCCCCTCTCCGCTCTTTTACTTGTGCCATCCATTTTTCGCGCGGTCTTTGACTCTCGTTCCTCGTTCTTTGTTCCTAAACCGCACGGAAACGCTTGCTACGCAGGCTAAGAAATGCCAGGATTTTTATCATTGTGGTAGATGTTTGCATCATCACAATTCACGAGGTTTTCACGTGCGATTCTACTCAGTGAAACAGTGTGTAACTCCGACAACTTATTTCTTCATGTTTTAAAAGCTACTGCTTCTTAAAAGACAAGAGCCTCTTTTAAGGCATTGGTTACAAAACGAAACAGGTCTTGATACGTTCAAGTTACTATTGTTATTGTGAAAAGCCAATCTGCATGAGATGTACAGTCACGCAACTGGCACGTGAAAGTGTTGGACTTTGCCCCCTTTCGTGGTTCGTACGTGAGGGAATTCGAGTTATCACACAGTAATCTAGTAAACAGAATTATAAAAATAACTCATGCACACAATTTGCACGTGAAGATGTTGGTCTTTGGCTCTTTTACAATTCGTACGTACAAAAAACGTAAGTTGTTTACGACAAAATTTTCTCAAACGATTTTAAGAAATCACCTCGGCTTCATTACAACATCTGTAATTAAATTATGTTTCATGCAACGTCAAGGTTGATAGCCTAACATCTATTAACTTCCAAGAAAATTATCAAACTGCCGAAACATATTTCTGCTCATATAATGTTACTCCACTCAATAAAACAGTATCTAACTAGGGGTACCTTCCGGCAAGTGCCAACGAGGCGAATTCGTTTATCTTTTGTGAAATGTGCCTATTCAGATCTTCGCGATATTTTTTTTCCCCATAATTTTAGAGGTTTACAATGGATTCCGCTATAGAAAAGGATGGCACCAAACTTCAAAACAACAACTTTGGCACACTCTAGGCTGTCACTTTTATTAAACAATAACAACATAGCTTGAAGCTTTGTTGGTAAATATGAGCAATTTAGCACTTGTGTTTCATGGAAAATTCCATTGTATCAAAACTATAAACGTTGGAAAGAAAAATATAGTTCAAATGAGGCCTTTGACTGCTTAAATTAAAAATAATAATTAAATTCCGAGCAACAGCGTCATCAGCGATAAGAAAAATATTTCGCGTGGTAATATACATGAGAAAAAGTTGGTGTAAAGTAAAATATGTGAAAAGCGCAAGAATGGGGCGGAATGTATCAGAGGTATAAAAATATAAACTTACATAAAATACAAAGATCTAATGAGCGAGCGTCACAGGTCAAAGATTCTCTTGAAAGGCATAATGATAGTCTTCAAAACAAAAGGTTCGCAAATTCGTTGCATTCCTCATGGGAGTTTTGGGCTGTCTCAATGTAAATCAAAAAAACTTGCTGGTTGACAAAATCTAAAGACATGAATAAATTCTAAAAAAGGTCTGCAAATACTTTGAGGACTGGCTCAATGTAAATCGATCTGCGAAGAACACGCTGGTTCTGATTAAGTTTTGAGAATATAACCCTATGTCTTGATCAACTACCGCTTAAAATTCAATTCACAAAGCAAAATACAACACGGAAAACCCTGGTTCTGAGTCGAGAAGCGAACGCTTTACCTCATTGTAAATCAGGGCGTAATAAGCTAGGCCCTAGCTTATTACGTCCTGTTGTAAATCGAGCTGCAAAGAATAAGCTGGTTCTGACAAAAATTTGAGCGTAAAACCCTATTCCTTGATCAGCTGCTGCTTTAAACACAAGTTATAAAGCAAACCAGAGCACTAATTGCCTTTTCAAACTAGAAATCGTATTAGAGCTTGCTCACCTGTTAGGTCCTCTTGAACAGACAACGAACAGATGCCCACTGATTCACCCAATTTCGGACCACGAGTTATAAATACAAGACCATGACGTCACTACGCAAATATGGGGTCTTACTTACACCCAAATATGGTCAAAAATGCAAATTTTAGAGGGTTACGCAGAATTTGAGAGTTTTTGCCTACATCGTGCGGGATTATAAATCTGCCGCCGAGGCAACCTCGCTTCTTAGCTCGGTTGCCTCGTTGGCAATTATTGTGTCAACTAGCTTCTTCCAATTTTATTCCCTAACGCTACTGTTTCTACTTAAGTTACTCATCTTTACTAAATAAAATACGTTTCAATAACTATAATGCTTAGTATGCAGGAAGGATGGATCATGTTGTTCACTTATTATTCTTTTTTGTTGTTGTTGTTTTGCCGGAACGGAAAAGGTCTGTTGAACTTTGTAAGCGAGATAATAATATTTTTAAAGCTTGTTTACAGGATTAACAATACTCGGTACAGCTTTAAAAAAAATAAGCTGCCTTTTAAACTTGTAAAACCACATTTTCTAGGCCGCATACTTTCAAATTAAAGTCCATATCTAAATATCAATTTTTGCTTCACTGGAAGAGCTTTGAAAATGCATGAGCATTTATACTCTACCTTGAAGCAGATGAAACACAACTCATAAATACGTGCGTCAGTACCGTTCGCGATAGCCGAATTCGGTCGGAAATGTCTCGAAATAGCATCCACACTAAAATATGAACCCTTAAACAGCTGCATCACTGTATACAGCGTTTGAATCATGAAGATACTTGATATAATGTTTCCAAACACCTGAAGCCGTAATAAAAGACGAAAAAATTGTGAAGAATCAAGATGGCGGCCTCATAGTACGTTCAACCTTATTTGCTCTTGCAACAAACATCCGAACATACAAAGATACAATGATACAAAGCCACAAAGATACATACGCTCACACCACTGACATATGAGTATTTTTTTTCAAAATAGCTCAAATAGCTCAATGAATGAATGAACGATTCACACACGTACGCATGCGCAGAATAGACAATAATATTTCGATTTGCACGACAACGCGTTTTTACTTCTGCGACAAAGGAGGAAGAAGTCGCCAGCAGTATCAAGTAATAACCCCAGTAATCAATTGCCTGTAAAAATACATACAGAGAATTTCCACCAGCTGTAAATATATTTTCTGCGGTTTATGTTAGAATTTTTATTGGCCTTACAGGCTTAACACTTTTGTAACAGCATTGAATTTAAAAGCGGGACAAAGAATCATTCTGCAAAAGAGATCTCACCGTTTTGCGATTGATGTTTATAACTGCATGTCAAATAAATCGGGCCTTATCACAACTGTTCGATTCTTCAAACGTCTAATTTTATTCTTCGCTAAGCTTCTTAAGATCAACATGGATTTCTTGAATCCACTTCGGCGGTTCCCCCGATCTGGCGGCTGTATTGTGTGAATGAAATCTTGCGTTGCGGAACACTCCGATTCGAAGCGATTGATTTCTACATCCGCTGACAAATGAACCGTAGTATCCTTTGTTTACACGCACGAACCGTGCGATGCTAGGGAGGACTCTTCTGTTGGCTTTGTGACAACCTCGTTCCCAGGGTCTTTCCCTTTTCCAATATGGCGACGGCAGGAAAGAAGAGGCAATCAGCGATTGTTTTAGGTTGCTGTGTCCTGGGGTCTTCTCTCCCGCCGCCGCCATATTGGAAAACGAAAAGACCCTGGGAACGAGGTTGGGCCTTGTGAGCGCCAAGCTCCAAGCGAGTAAATTTGCGTATTTCGACCGTGTTCCTTCCACGCAAGGCTGTGCCAGGAAGCAATGCAGGTTTGTAACTAGAAATTCTACATGAAGGGTCAACTACGATGGAAAACAGAGGAGAAAACTGACAAAATTCGGCGTCTTTTAAGAGAGAGAATGGCAGAACAAATTGAAAAGTTTAACTTCAAAGCTGACCAAACTTGGCACGATTTATGTATATAAATCAACAAATCTTTTCTGATTTAGCCCTATGTAGCCGATGTTTTTGAAGAGAATTTCGGTGCCTTGCGTGGTTACTAGTGAAACACCTCATTTATTAGGGCGGATTTTACTGTCTTACCGGGGCCAAGTCACAAATGTATACCTTTCCTATTCCTAGCATATGAGAAAAATAATATAACTGAAAGATAAAAATTTAATGAAAAAATAGAGAAAACTGATTTGGAGATCCTTAAAGAGTATCAAATTAAAGAAACTTCCGGTAGCTATTTGCAAATTCTGAGTCAATTCAAAGTTATCACTTACAAGTGTGCTTATTGTATTTACCATGGAACGTAAAGCTGCTAGTAAAGGAGCTAAAAACACTTTTAAGAATTACTCTAGATTATTACACTTCATGTTACTTATTTCGTGAGATCAAATTATGTTTACGCTGAGTTCATTAACAATGGCGGAAAGCTTTTATAATTTTTAAACAGCTTTTTTTTCAGTTTCTTAAAAAGCAATACGTTTGCTGAGAGATTCGGTCAGCGAAGTATTTATTTACGACATGTCAAAATTTGAATAACTATTAGACATTTCATAACTTCCCGAAATAAACAATCTATAGAGCGTTTTTACTCACGTGGCCGGCATCTACGCCAATTTATTGGAACAAAAGAAAGTGTTTACATGAGAAAAGAGTTCAACTCCCACAGGATTGGTTTAGAACACCAACATGGCCGCCGTGATGTCATGTGAAAACACTCTATTGTTGTATTTTCGAAGGATTTGTAAATGATTTAGCTTGGCAGTATTTACCTCACCTTCTGCAAAAAATTTTTAAGGTGAAGTGGGGACAATCTTGAACAGCTAATTTTACTAGTAAAGAGAGGAACACGTTTGCTTAAGTTTCAACCAATGTCCTGTACTGTACGTGGTTGTTTTGCCTGTTTTTCTCCGTGAGAAATCGTTAGTCAAGAGCACTTCACTGTAGAGCGGAAGGTCGCGGGTTTGATTACCCTGACTGTACTAATACTTAAAACAACTAAGCAGTAAAGGTACTGCCCTTTCCCTGCATTGCTCCAGTGACGTAGAACTGTTGGTCCCGCCCCCAGTAGAAGACAAAAACTGTGTCCTCAGTAATCGTTCGTCATACGGAGGACTTCGTTATATAGAGGTTCGCTATATATCGAGGTTCCACTGTACTTCGGTGCAAAATACCTAGTCACACTTAAAGTTCAGTAGGGTAATGAAATAAGGTGGACTGGCGAAGCTTTCGATTCTTTCATCGCATTCGCTACTTTGCGCAAAGAGCCTCTTTACTTTTTCTTACCAGTGGCAGCCTCTCAATTCTTCCGCGGGGTGCGAGAAGATCAGGACAAAACGTAACCTGCGATCAGGCGATCTTTCTCCCCTTTTGTTTTGGAGGTGAGGGGAAAAGGACTTTCCCCGAAAAAGAGAGCGCTTGATGGCCGGTTAGACAAAAAGAGGAATTTCTCTATTTACAAAGTTTTCCTTCTGGAAGGACGATTACACGTGTGCGTTTCGTTAAAGTAATGACTTTCTCAATCAGGCTAAGGTTGGTAGGGAATTAGAGACACTCCATTGTTTTCGCAAAACAATCAAGGC
The DNA here is from genome assembly GCA_022179025.1 of Porites australiensis. Classification (NCBI taxonomy): domain Eukaryota; kingdom Metazoa; phylum Cnidaria; class Anthozoa; order Scleractinia; family Poritidae; genus Porites; species Porites australiensis. The sequence continues at coordinate 107,098 of BOPM01000606.1, forward strand.
TACCATTTTCACCATCACTAACGAACTAACCCGTTGCTTTTTGTCTTCTTTTTTAGACCTCCCTCAGGGATTTTGGGAATCCATATCGCTTACTCACAGAGGCAGAACTACAAGAAAAGGGAGTCACATTTGATGAAGAACGAAAAGGGGAGTTCTTCTCACCACACCAAATGCGCGAAGAGACCTGGACACTAATTGAACCACAACCACCTGTGCGACAATCATTTCGGCATTCCACTATTGAAAATATCCCTTTGACATCCCTCTAATTTTAGTATTTCCACATTTTGGATGACACCCATATAATAGGGACGGGAATACTCGTCGGAAAATTAGAATTAAAGCGCTTAAGGAGACTGTACTTCAACAAAGTATGGTGGTGTTTGGCTGTTTTATTTAGCTATTTCTTTATGCACAGCCCTAAGAGAATGAACGTATCTTACCCCAGCTGATATCTGTATGGGGAAAATATTGGCTTTTTCTCCCGGCCACTCTAAGTGAGGTAAAAATTCGCAATTCCTACCCCTAAACGAAACGACGAGCATCCCCGTCGGTTTTTTGTGGAGGTCCCCCTCGGGGACCCTGCAAAAGAAATAGGCTCCTGGTTTGTAACTCAACTTGGAAGTGCTTAGATTTATTTTCTTATGATGCTTTATACACTGCGACGTGCTCGAATGAAGTCAAGAATAGTTAACTTTGTTGTTTCCAAAATGATGGCTCAAAACTCCATGATGCATAGTTTTTCGGCTCGTGATAGCTATGCCGTGAATTGTTTGCAGTAAAAACCGACGATTTGATGGTAAACGTGCGACGAAAAAAACATCCCCATGGTACCAATGGTGAGTCTTACTCTTGTATTATCTGGTGCAGTTGACTGTTCATTAGCAGTGACTAATAACAGTCCAGTCTGACGTCCCCAGGGTACCCATGGTGAGGCTTACCATTGTATTGCCTGGTGCAGTTGACTGTTCATTAGCAGTGACTAATAACAGTCCAGTTTGACGTCCCCAGGGTACCCATGGTGAGTCTTACCCTTGTATTACCTGGTGCAGTTGACTGTTCATTAGCAGTGACTAATAACAGTCCAGTGTGACGTCCCCAGGGTACCCATGGTGAGGCGTACCCTTGTATTGCCTGGTGCAGTTGACTGTTCATTAGCAGTTACTAATAACAGTCCAGTGTGTTTGATATGACTTCGGTCTTCCTTTTTGTAACAATTTCTACGAACATGTTTTAAAAATTATTTGAACTCGCAAACAAATCTGTGTAGTACAATATGATGAACATGAGCGTTTGAGCACGACCTTATGAATTGTTCATTAGCAGTGACTAATAACAGTTCAGTGTGTTTACTCCGATTGAACAGTTTACTGTTATGAATTTATAATACTACCATGCAAATTTATTATGAGAAAAATAGTCGCTCTCTGGGTTAAGATCCAGGTTCAAAGCAAATTTGTTGTATGAACTGTTCATTAGCAGTTTCTAATAACAGTTCAGTGTGTTCACTCCGATTGTGCAGTATACATTAATTAATTTATAATACTACCATTTAAATTTATCATAAAAAATAGTCGCTGTGGAGTCAGATCCAGGTTTTAAGTAAATTTATTGTATGAACTGTTCATTAGCAGTGACTAATAACAGTTGAGTGTGTTTAATCCGACTGTACAATATACAGTAATGAATTCATAATACTACCATGTACATTTATTCTATAAAATAGTCGCTATCTAGATTCAGATCCAGGATTTAAGTAATTTTTTTTTGTATGAACTGTTCATTAGCAGTAACTAATAACGGTTCCGTGTGTTAAGTGATATGACTCTGATCATAGATTTTGTTCGTAAAAGTGATTCACTGAGGCGATATACACGCTTCCAAGTGAAAAGCAAGCTTCCTTCTCACTTACAACAAAAATGTAATTTCTGTGAACTGACAAACAAATCAAGAGTGACGATACGAAAAACATGATCTTTCAACTGTTCATCGTTGCATACATATTAACATATAGTGATGTTTCATAATACAAGGATTTAGATTTAACTTGCTAAGCGACACAGCTGTGATTATTCCTACCTGTCAGTTTACTGAATATTTTTAAGTAATTAAGAATGCTTCTTGGATTCAGATCCAAGCTCAGAGTAGATTTGTCGCATTTACTGTTCATTAGCAGTGATTAACAACAGTTCGGTGTTTTAGCAAAATTACTCCGATCGTTCATTTTGTTATTATATCTGATTCTAAAGCTGGGCTAATAATATGAACTTGCATCTAAGTGCAGGGCAAGTTTTTCACGCTATTTTCACATTATACCGGATAGATTGCTGTGCCGACATTAAAAGCTGTCCAGTACAGTATGAACACCTATCTGACATGTCACTCTCCACTTTAGAGATCCCGTGCGGACGGCACAGCTTCGCCCCGAAATCACTGTTCTTATGTGACAAAGAATCCCTATCCGTATTTTCCTGCCGTCACAAAAGCTATCCGGTATAGATCGAACATAGGCTGAAAAATTTCCCCTGCACTAAGATGTAGTTATTTTTCATTTCATCAAAATGTAACTTCCGTGAGCGGGCGAACAAATTAGCTTTGTAAAATACTCCGCCTGAAAATGTTCTGGCTTTAACTGAACATCATTTTGATGATGCAGTTTGTGATGGATTTATAAGATTAGATGTTAGTTTTAATGCTAACTGTTGTTAGCTTTTGTAGCTTTTGCAAATGAGATTATCCCCATCTGCATTTTTTCAATATTTTTAAAAATTAAGATCGCTCTTCAGACTCAGCTCCAGGTTAGTTATTTAGTTGCATGTACTGTTCATTAGCAGTGACTAATAACAGTTATTCCGATCTCACATTTTAGTAAGAGAGTAGTATTGGGCGATTTAATCAGTTTCTACCATAATATAGCTTCCATGAACTAGCAAACAAACCAGCATTGTATAATAAGGTAAACCTGCGGTTTAACACAGGTCGCCAAAGCAAAGAGTTTGTATCATAGGAAGTAAAACCTAGAATAAATACTGTACATAAATTTAAACAGGTAAAATTCTTCAATAAAGTGCTATTACAGTCACTTGGTGTTTTTTTCTGTCTCTCTGTTAGGTTTCAGCGCTATTTAAGAATGCACAATATAGAATATGGTGAAGAAGGAGGTGTGGTCGCTCTTTTAGTGCGCTAGACTTGTAATCTGGAGGACCCAGGTTCGAGGCCCACCCTGACCGCTACCTAGTGTACCCACGCTAAAAAATAGACGAGACATGACATTTATTATCATAATATTGCAAGTACAATTTTTTGGCACGCAGTTAGCAAAAAAACGCTAGTCGAGGCGTGGCAAATTAATTCTATGACAAATCAGATATTACAGATAATAAGTAAAAAGCAAAGAAAAAGAAAGGAAGAAATGTGTGTGATAAATTCAAAAGCAAGAAAGACAAATCTGTTTAATACAACCTGTCAAAGAAGCTAGGGTTTAGGATTTCGCGATTTTATTTCTCGTGTTATCATGGTTGCACCAAGGTAATCATCTTTGCCCTTTAATATTTCAAAGAGTACACTGATTAATTTTCGTTTAAGCACGGCGACGGCAACGAAAACGGCAAAAAAGCAATTGGTTTAGATTGGCAAAACAACAACTTTGCACGTGCATCACGCTTTTGTGTACATTTCTTTGTAGTCGCTGCACGACTACAACGTGAAAATGCCTAATTTCACTTTTTGTCGAGGACTTGAAAACAAAACAACGACTTTCTTCTTCTTTTCCTGAACTTTGCAGTCTTTCAGAATTTAACCCCAGAACAACTTGCCAACATTTGACGAATTGAACGAGTGGGAATAAGCGCGATAAACTTTGAAGTAGCGCGAATTCATTTTTTAAGTGACGTTTTCGTAGCCGTCGCCGTAGTTGTTGCTGAACCTCCCTAATGAATTAAAAATATGTATATACGGGGACCAACAATTTTAGTTCTTTCTGAATAGTCCACGTTCGATACGTTAAAATTCTAACATGACTCCGAGGCTGTAGGGTCATTTTTTCATGTTTGGTTTGGGTTTCTTTGTGTCCAAGTGTCTTCTGACAATGGAATCTTGAAAACTTTGCAACTAAAGCCTCGGAGTCATGTTAGAATTTTAATATATCAAACGTGGGCTATTGATCGTGAAGGTTTCTGAGAGGGAGAACACAGGCTCCATAACTTAAAAGAATTGGCCAGACCGTCTTGTCTATCCCAAAAATTTGACGTATATAACCGTTGTCTTCTATTTCTCTTGGGACGACTGTAATGCCCAGGAGAAATTGAAAACAATGGTTATGCAAAATTTCGGGGGTAAACGAGGTCCATTATGGTCTGTGTGAAAATGGTGATTAAAACCGTCCAGTTAAATAACTACTTTGTTTCAACCTTGTCCCAGGACTTTTCCTTTTTCCCGCCCTCTCACTGTCGGAGGGATTGTGAAGGTGAAGGTATTCAGCACGAATTGAGCCGGTCACTGTATTTCTGTCAGCTACAGGAGACGGGAACGCCTGTTTTACAGTGCGTGGTGACCTGAGCCACGCAAATATCGAGCCGTTTGCAGAGCGAATGAAATACCTTCTTCTTTGGTTATTTTAAGACCCTGAGTATAGGTCCTGCCCCATGAATCGAACCCGCGACTTCCTGCCCCGCGGTATATCGCTCTACCGACTGAGCTACTCCTGTCAAGGCTGCAGGCAATACTGTTTTATCATTTCATTTAAAGAGCTTTTAAAATATTTCCAATTTTCATTGAACTTTAACAAAACGTGATTAATAACGTTCTTGTCTTTATAACCGTTTGCCTGTTCAAGTTTCAAGTTATGAAGGGATGTTTATTATAGCAGGGTTTCTGCAAATAGCGATATTGACTGTTTACAAACTTTGTTTTTGTTGTTCAAATTTGTAACGAGTGAAAGAAAAGAATCTTTTGTAACAGAACCAATACGCTTCTGGTTGCCACATCAATAGGTGACGTCAGCGTGAAGTAGATCGCATCGTTTTCACTCACATGGACAGCAGTTATGCAAATTTCTTAGAACAAAAGAGTCGAATCCCACAAGATTTGTTCTGACCAATATGGCCGCCCTGCTGTCACGTGAAAACAGTATACAGTTGACTCCCGATAACTCGAACCCTCGCTAACTCGAACCTCGCGCTAACTCGAACCAGAATCGATTTCCCCTGGATTTCCGTCATACATTTACGGTAATTTTACCCTCGGTAACTCGAACCCTCGATAACTCGAAGCTCCCGAGTAACTCGAAGTAATTTTTGTTTCTCCTCAAATCAGTTCTATATAATTTTACCCTCGATAACTCGAACCATATTTTGAGCCCTTAAAAAGTCGGGAAAAAAGAGTGCACTGCCTCCGAAACATTGAACTTTGAATTTCCCATTGAGGTGTTGTAGGCATATAGTTTACTAGTGGATCGATAGTGGAGGCTGATGTTGTTTGCCACAAATCTAACGTGAAATAGCTTTACTTCTCAAAAAGCAAAATGCATGCTCTATATAGGCAACGTTTTGTTACTTTACGTTCTGATTTATAATCTAACAGTATCTTTCAATTTTCACTCAACATTTTTACAATTAAATGTGATTAGAATGCTTACTGTGCAGTAAAAACCGTTTTTTTCCTTACTCTCGGCTATTTTCTTCGAGCTCCCGATAACTCGAACCTTTTTCGATTTCCCTTGAAGGTTCGAGTTATCGGGAGTCGACTGTATAAATCCGTTAAGTGGCATTTTTTCTATCCTTTTAATGTTTTAAGCCGGTAGGTGGGCTATTAGAGAGAATAAGCATCGCGTTTACTGCAAACGGGAAACGTGAATTCGTACCACGTGACTAAGTTTTCCCCTTAATTGTCGTTTACTGTTCATTATAACTACATGAAAATCGGTAGATTCACGCCAATTTTTTACATAACAATTGTTTTAAGCTGTTTTTATCTGCTTATTTCTCATTTTAAACATTTCTTAACTTGAATCTCATTTTTGCCGTTTGCCGTAAACGCGATGCTTTATAACAGAGACTTAAGGGTGCGTTCCTTTGAGATGATCCGGATCAGTATCAGTGATCCGAGATCACTCAGATCAAATGAACCGATGAATCCACTCTTAACAAGGATTCATCCGTTCATTTGATCTACCATGATCCGAGTGATCTCGGATCACTGATCCTGATCCGGATTCGGATTAAATAGAATTTCATAATCAATAAGCAAAAGAGTTCTAAAAAGTTGTATGTCTTCTCAAACGTGGGATTTTGATGTTTTAGGGTGTAAAAAACCTTGCGGTAAATCACTTACCTCTGGAACGTGGTCTAGGCGTACAAACGTGAACCTCGAACCGCAAACCTGACGGAAAGGCCCTTGTCACGTGACTTCTTGACTTTCGCGGTTCGCTGGAAATGTCGAAGAACCTCAATCTTAAGGTCTCTAATCTCTCTATTTTCCCCGTAAACGTGTAAAAACTTCCAACATGATCATTTACGCGAAGGGACTGGGGATAGTTTCAAGGCAAAGGCCTTTTTAGTTGGTAAGGGTCATGTCATGAAGTTATCATTATCGCCAGCCTAGTCCCTAGGTATTCTTTCTTGCCCCGTTCTCCGCGCAAAGTCTGAAGTCTGTTCTCGGCGAGTCTCTCTCGGTGACGTTACAGCTCACGGTAGAGTCCAGTGGTACTTTTCATTTACATAATCAAATGGTTCGCGCCATTACGTACGTTTGGGAAGCTTCATAAAACATGGGCTGTGATTTGAGGTGATGCAATTTTTCTACTCTCTTTAGTCTGTTCAGCTGATTTCATGGATGCACTTTGTAGTGGGTCGTTCTCCCACCTCGTTAAACAGGTAAATTTTGTAGTTTTGTTTTTGTGAACAAGATCTCCACCCTGTTGGTCTGTGTTACAGCAAGGAGCCCAAAAGTGACTGCTTTCAATTTATTCACATTCTTTCATGCAGATTTAATCCAATCAGAGGCCAGCTGGAAACTGTCCTCGACTTCTGATTGGTTAATGCCTGCATGAAAGAATGTGTATTGATTAAATGAGGTCACACTTTTGGGCTCCTTGCTGCAATGGAAAGCACCTCAGGATTGACCGAGCCTAGAACGCCTGGGGACTAGGCTGGCACAGCGGCTGATTAATTACTGCCATGCGCTTTGAGTAAGTATGCGGAAGTGGTGAAATTTCTTGAAATCCTGGCATTTATTTTCTTATCTAGTGTTTCATTATGTAGCCTGTAGGGGAAGAAATTAATGCTGCGCTCTGCGGAAACATTGTCCTTTTCAACTTTTTGGCATTCTTTCCGATTCATCTATAAAAGCAGCCTCGACGCAAGTACTTGTGCAGGTGAGCGAACTTATACCTACTCTTGCATTGATCGGCGCATAAAATGCGCATTCCAAATGCCTCCATGCATAATGTTTTCCTTACATGTAGCTATAACGTTCTTTTGTTTTGTTTTTCTTTGGGGAAAAAAGATAAATTCAGGAGAAACAACAGATGTGTGAAATCCTGCTACACGTGTCAAGAAACCTTTACCAACATGATCTGAAGAAGACAAGAATATACAATTCACTTTACAGGTATGTGCACAGGTGACCCAGGCTCTGTGATAGTACCACAGTACGGTTCCAGTAAAATTACAGTGTTTGTATGGGGTAAAAATATCATCCTAAAATTTCTAGGAAATA
>BOPM01000606.1:114823-128012 GCA_022179025.1 Porites australiensis
AAAATAAGAGAAGATTAGATGTGGCTGCAGGCTCAGATGACAAAGGTAATTTCACTTTTTATTAAATAATGTGAAATTCTGTAAATGCCCATCCCCCCCCTCCCTTATTGGAGTACTGTATGCCCCCAAACCACCCCTCATTAGAATATAGTGAATACACTGCATAAAGTACCAGGGCTCGAAAAAAGTCCCGTCTGGGGCAAGTAACTTTTTAAACTCACTTGCCCTATGGGCAAGGGTCTAAGCAAGTCATCTTCCAATGAAATCATTAACTAAGACGAGCAAGAAGTGGCCCAGGCCAAGCAACATTTGAGAGCTGCTTGCCCAAAGGACAGGCGGGAATTGAAGTTTGGTCGAGCCCTGAGTACGTATATCTATCTTGAATACACCAGTAACCAGACCATCTGATAGGGTGCGATAAAAAATCAGAAATTCCGCGATATTTTCCGGGTAGATTGTGCGATAAGAAAGGACTACTATGCGATAAATTGTGCGATTTTTTCAGGGCTAATTTACATTGTTTTACCAGGTTTCAAAGGAGAAAAACCACTTTAATGTTGTTTAACGGGCAGTTTGAATGTAAAGGAATAATAAAATATCTATTTTAACACAAAGTAGTTAAATTTTTCCGATTATTTTGACCCGCAAAAGAAAAAGGACACTTGCTTAATATTACATGACGCCCCTACACCGCTTCAGCAGATTTTTCCGTGAATTTGCCCCTGAAAATCCCGTGAAATTTTGCTTTTTTTTCTGTGAAATATCAGAAGCCCTGTATTTATGGCTCCTAATAACACCTTTCAATAAATATTGGTGATTTTTAGTTTTGAAAAAGATGGATGATTGGCATTGAAACTGTTGACTTATATTCTGAACTTTTTGGCTATTTTTAACAAACTGTTAAGATTTATTTGATACAAATAATTATTCTAGCCGAATGGATTTCTTCAAGGGCTGCTGGCAGTCTGCATCGAGGATAGCAATAGCTCTTTGACAACAGGATAGTGAAATTTGGTTTTCACTGGACGATATGTTCCAGTTTTCGATTCTGTTTCATGTTAGAGGTTTTGTTCTTAAGAAGGGGAAGAAATTCTGAAGAACAAATTACGATCATCAGTGCACTCCCTGCCTACCACCCAAAATAATATTAATAACCATCCCTGTTGCTAATTTAGGCTAGCCAGGTTAATTTAAGAGCGACGGTCAGAAAATAACGACCATCGAGTGGCAAGAGTTGAAAAATCGATTTCCTTCATTTTTTGTCCAAAAATAGCTTTCTGTTAGATAAGTAATCTGATGAAAGTTGTTCTCGCAAAAAGCATTTTATTTTTGAGAAAAGTAAGAAATTATATTAGTTTTCGTGGTGGGAGTCTCAAAGTGGCCGTATTTTCAACCCGAAATTTGCTAACATCAACTCTCCTTGCGTTCGCAAATAAAGGCGCAAGGAGAAATTTGAACACTTTCCATCAATAGAACAACTCTTCTTCTTTCACTAGAAGATACTTTCAAAACAATATCAAGACTCGTTGAACTGACATTGTTAAAACATAGGCACGTTAAACGTGCATGAGCTATTTTGAATGCTTTAGTGTAACTTTAATGCTTCAGTGTAACCTTGCGAAGAGTGATGACTCTACCTTTTTCGTCCTAAATGTAGACTGGGTTCTTGTGCAAAACTGGGTATTGCCATACATAAATGAAAACACAAAACGCTCAGCTGCGTCGATCCTCAAGCTATATATTTACTTTCCGCTGTCTTTCCCTGTTACATTAATTGGTGCAAGTTAACAAATTGTTAAAGTAAAATAACTATCTACTCAAGACACGTTGATTAGAAGGAAAACTCTAAGGTTTGCTCGGAGTTTTTTAAGCCAAAATGAGACTCATCGAATTCGAGTAGTTAAGAAATACCAGGATTTTATCATTGTGGTAGATGGTTGCATCATCACAATTCACGAGGTTTTCACGTGCGATTCTACTCAGTGAAACAGTCTTAACTCCGACAACTTATTTCTTCCCAGCTGGTAGAGTTTGAAGTACGAAAAACGAGCCTTTAGGCTGTAAATATCTACTTTTGTGTGTTTCGAACTTTGAAGTGTTTACACAATTACTGCCGGCCTACAATGAAAATTCCTGAACTTCGATGCTGTCTTACACAGATTTCCTTTAATAACCCAAGCCAATTCCCAGGTATGTTTTAAATGAATGACCAAATGTGTGATTTAAATAGCATGAAGAGAAGTTGAAGTTTTACCACATGTTAAATATTGCTGTTGAAAATGAGTAATGAGCTTAAGTTTTTGTCATCCTGAAAACCTATCCCTCATTTTTTAATTATTTCAGTACGACGAGCTTCGCTATTGCCCTGAAAGTATCTTTTAGTGGAAGAAGAAGAATTTTTCTGTTCATTGAAAGTGTCCAAATTTCTCCATGCGGCTTAAAAATTAGGGCTGTCTGAGACTCCAACATCGAAAACCGATCTTCTAATTTTTCTCACAAATAAAAGGCTTTTGGCAAGAACAATCTACATTAGGTTGCTTATCTACCTAACAGCTATCTATGAACAAAAAATGAAAGGAATTGATTTTTCAACTCTTGCCATGAAATTAAGATTTTGGTCGATTTTTCCTGACCGTCGCTCTTAAATGCTTTTTCTTTTCTCTTGGACTAGCTATATTGACTCTATTTGCAGCCTGCTACTAGCACATTATTATTAATATTATCAGTAATTATTATCATTATTATTATTATTAGGCAGGAGCCTATCAAATGGAGCCTCCATCTCCATTAATTTCTTGAGTCAACCCTTTCCCGAGTAGATTTATAAATAGAACAGCTTGTTTCCCACGAAAAGTGTCATATTTCCGTGAGTCTCATATGTCACCGCGAAAAAAATGAAGTTAGATGAAGTCGAACTCAGAAGCCCGTCTCTCAACCGTTTTCCATTTTACTATACATCCATTTTTATGATTTTACAGCCACTGGGATCTGGGTATCATGAAATAAAAGTTAATGAATCACCCGACTGAGACTGAGCATGAAGCGATGGGACAAAGGGCGAACTGAGGATCACTGAAAGGTTATCTTTGCCAGTGTTTTTATTTGTCATCATACATTCCACATGTAAGCATGCACTTCGAAAAGAGTCGATGATTAAGCGTTCTGTGGATGATTTGGAACTTTTCGATGATCAGCGCCGAAAAAGTGCAAGGATCATGATTTGATTTTTGTCATCACCATGGAGTGGATTCCCAGTGGATTTCGCCAGTTAAGCACCGCATGCAAAAGCGATGACCTAAGTAGCAACTAACGAGGAATGCTTTATTTCCGAAATTTGAGAAATTGCAGTCTTCCTTTACAACTGACTCATATCACCATGAGAGTTGCCTGATAAACCTGGCACTTGAAAAGTTGAAGAGAAGAGAACAGTTGCTCGACCGTGAAGCAACTCAAAAGTAATTTGCTAACGGGAGGAATTTGTGACATCGCCCTATGGTCCAAAGACCCACTTATCTACAAAAAAAAAACAAAATGGATTCAGGATTGTATCTGCAACAGAAGAATTGTGACTGACTAAAAGGACAATTCTCAGCAGTTAATGTAGAAGTTTAGGCTCAATTCTTTCCTTTGAATTCACATCTGTAGATCACTTTTTTGTGAGAAAACAATGGCTGGGCCCGGCATTACAAAACAATTAGCAGGGAATCATCACACTAGCTGGCGGACAATACAACCACAAGGACTACAAGTATTTTTTCAGATAAACGCATTTCGGAAAAAAACCTTAGAAAACTAGAAATTTGATTAATATTGAGTCATTTAGCCGAAATAATAACCTTAACGCTTAAAAAAATTGGCTAAAGAAAACGAATCCTGTCAGAACTTCAGACTGCAGGTAGTAGTTAATCATTATGCATGTAACAGACCAGCTTCATGGTCTCTTAATGTGAGACAAGCGACCAAAATTAAGATTAACATAGGCAGATTTTAAAACTCTCCACAGTGTAATCTACTGGCTAGAAAGAAAAGAAAGAAAATCTCTGAGGGATGAAAATGCTAAAGTCACATTTCACTAGGTTATGATTGTGTTTGGCCTGTCAACACCGAATTTCCTGTTGTTGTACAATAGCAGTGTCATTTCATCATTGTGATTGGCTCTTCCCACCGTTGGCGCGCGAAGTCTCCCCTGGGAACTGTCTAATTATAATTCTACTCGGGAAGGGGTAGGCTCCAAGGGCTTGTATGGAAGATGGAGGTTCCATTTTATGGGCTACTGTATTAGGTAAGAATACTAACCTTGTCTCGCACCAATGTGATTTGGGTTCAATTCCTACTGTTGTTGGTTTTTTCCCCCACTCTGCAAGGTTTTTCTCTAGGTACTCTGGTTTTCCCTTCTCCTTAATTTCAAATTTAACTCATTAATAACTTATAAAAACTGTAGAATTTATTGTTTAATGAGTGTCTTGATATCTGACAAAGACACGGCTATTAAAACTTAAGTAAATCTAATTTTTGGACCAAAATAACCCCAAATCTAAATTATATTAGTGCAAGAATGAGTTGAACTATATCAGAGATTTTGAAGCCGTTCACAAAACTTGCAGTCATGTTTTGCCTCAATACACTCCTGCTCAACAGTACTAAACCAACATTTTTAAATTCTAATTTTACCAGGAACTCATTAACACTTTCAAACGAGTTTCTCTGAGCTCCCAAGTGTCAAATTATTTATTATCTATTAGTAACTAATTGCTTTGGTTATATATATTCATGCACTGATCAGGATCCAAGATATTCAAATCTTCGCAGGATACAACAAGCACATCAGAGGGTAGTGACAGCAATACACCCCAGCTTACTACTGATATCAAGTCTTCTTCAAGAAATGACACTAGGGACCCTCCTGAGCTTAATAAAGTTCTCCCATCCTTGGCTGACATTAAGGCAATAACCAAGCCATTAAAAGATGCTGATCTGCCTGTTGATATTCTGTTACTTACAGTTACGAACTGTGAGTTCTTAGCTTGTTACAGTGAGCTAAAAAACCCCTATAGGTGTTGGTTTGATGGTCTTGGCTATGTTTACTTTTCTGATGTGGGTGAAAGTCAAGAAGAGCTGAAAGTTGCATTATTAAGATGTTACAGAAATGGTATTGGTCCTGGTGGTGCTCTTGTGTCTGTAAAAAATGCTGCCTCTGTGCTTAGACCCAAAGCAGTTATTTCTGTAGGCACGTGTAGTGGCATCAACCCTGCGAAATGCAAGTTAGGAGATGTTGTTGTATCTGCCAAATTAACAACGTATGCATCAAAGGTAGTGACCAACAATCAGGAGCAGTCAACTGGCATGAGAAGTTATGTGAGCAAACGCTTTCTGGATGTCATTAAGAATTGTGCTGATGGCTGGCACGCACCTTTGAAAGACCTGGCTGACGCACAACAAGTTCAAGTTTATACGGATGCAGAGTTTCTGAGTGGACCAGAACAAGTCAGAGCTGAGTGGCGGCGTGATCAACTTGCCGAAACCAGTCCTCAGGCAATGGCAATAGAAAATGAAGGAGAAGGTGAGTTCACTTTGTATTCAGCCAGCGTTAGCAAAATATAGAAAAACCTGTTAACCTAAATTAGTTCTTACGTAATTAATGGTAATTATAGGAACAAATTTAGGCTATTTAGGTTTTTAAATAGGTTCTTATTTTCTAAAGGAAATATAAATTGTAGCTAAGAGTATTTAGTGGTGTTCAGCATCTGCATACCAATACATCCCAGTAGGGGTGATAAGGCGCTTATGTCTCCAAAGGGGATCCTGAATGTTGACTTATCCCATTTGTCCAAGTGTGCAAAAATTTTTTTTAAAAAAAATTTTGAAAATAAGAACCTATTTTAAATTTTAGGCTGAATAAGTTCTTGTATAGAGGGGGCCTAAGTGGCAAATTTTACGTACCCAAACAGGTTCTTAGTTGTGGGTTTTTACTGTATGTAGTCAGATCTCTTTTAAAGCTCTGTAGATGTGTATGTTGCTTTTTAATTCAGTGTTTATTTTAAGGCATTGTTCAATTGTTTGCTTGTTTGATTTTAATAATAATATTTGCTGTAAAGATGTTCGTGCTCCCAATGTATGGGTCTTCATTGTCAGTTGTTAGGGCCTTTTTGTCATGCTAATGCAGAGGCCATGGGTTCAAATTCCCTCTTATCCCTCCCTAGCTGCCTTTTTTTTTTCAGGTTAATTTGCATTTGCTTAGATTGCTGTTATAATGACAGTGATAACATCTGCAAACTAAACCGATTGACAAAACATAAATGTAGGTGTGGGGAAGGTGCCTGGTGAAACTGAAGGGAACCCCAAGCAAACCTAGAAGGTAACCACGACAACCCTGTGAGTGGCGCCCTCCAGGCACCATCACACTAAGACCTTCAGTGGAGAAATGCTCAAACACATGTACCTACCAAACAACATCCAAAGGGAAGGGAGGGCTGGGAGCAAAAACTGAGCTAAAGCTACTGCATGCGTAAGCAACAGGAGCAAAATGAAATCTTGACTTAGGGAAAGTAACGTAAAATATGCTAAAGCCCAAGACCACCCCTTATTAGTAATGGAGACTGCTGGCCAGCATTGTCTCATGTTTAGCCTTGCCTAAATTTCATTTAGCCACATTTAAACCCATTGACAATAGGTGGGTGTGGGTGTGGTGAAATGGAAGGGAGCCATAAGTGAGCCTTGGACGTATGTATTCATGACAACCCTGGGAGTGGCGCTCACCCAGACCAGTCTACAGATGCTTGAAGAAAAAAACGGGGACCACAAACAGTGGAGTCACAGGACCTGGTTTCCCCAAGGGCATTAAGCACCAACCCCAAACTTGCTCACAATAAAAGCTGAAGAAAAGCAACTCACCAGTGAAGATGGGTGGAGGTCCTAATACCTGCCTGAAGCATGTCCGCCAGAGCAATTAAGGTGCAAGCTGTCCATAACTGCAATCCAAACGAACACAACTGAGAAGGAGGCTGTACATATTTCCACAGTTCACACCTTCCTCATTTTTCATCCATCTTCCAACTCCAGTTAGCTTTTAGATATTTTGCATTTTTACGGAAAGTTTGACTTGCAAATAATGTAAACTACTGTATATTGATGTAGGACCGTCTTCAACTTTAACTCAAGCGCCGTTTTCTTTGTTGTTCTATAGGAGTGTTTACAGCAGCATTTGACTGTCAAATTGAGTGGTTAATTGTGAAAGGGATAACTGATTACGCAGATGGTTCTCAGTTGCCTTCAGAGAGTTGGTCTTCCTGTGCCAGTGTGATGGCAGCATCTCTTGTTGCACACATTTTGAGTGAGCCCTGTGTTTTTCGTTCATGGCCTCATTATCAAGGTAAATATTTCTCATAATGTTATGTCCCTTTTTGGCATGTTGTTTTACAGAAACTAGTGGTGTATTAGAATGTA
The DNA here is from genome assembly GCA_022179025.1 of Porites australiensis. Lineage (NCBI taxonomy): Eukaryota > Metazoa > Cnidaria > Anthozoa > Scleractinia > Poritidae > Porites > Porites australiensis. The sequence continues at coordinate 122,267 of BOPM01000606.1, forward strand.
CTTCCTTGATGCCATAGTAAGCTCTGTGGCATTTAGCTCCCTTGTCATTTTAAACCAAAAAGAGATTGAAGTACAGTCATGAAAATGAACAAAAAAGTTTTGGGTTTTGTTGTGAAATAGGGTTTAGATTAAAAGGTTACCTTCTAAGGTTTAACAACCACCACCAAGTGTTCTTAGGTGATGAGTCTGTTTTTTTTTTTCAGCACTCGTATTGAACTGACCACATAGCTATATTTCCGTTTTTAAGTGCTAAAACTACACTAGTCTTGATATTATGCAGTTTTAGTGATGTTATTAGTAGCAGTTATTTCTAGTAGATTTCTTGAATGTAAGTGAGAGTAACTGAACAAAAAAAGTTGTGAAATAAGGTATAGGTTAGAAGAACTTTTTTAGGTTTAACAACCACCACCAAGTATTCTCTGATGAGTCTGTTTTTTTTTTCAGCAGTCGTAGTGAGCTGACCACATAGCTATATTTCTTTTTTAAGGGTGCTTTGGATTAGATCTTAAAATCCGGATTTTGGATTTGAGATATCTGTTTTTGGATTTCCTTTGTACCGTTCGATTGGGAAATCCGAAAAAGGATTTGACAAACTGTTCTTAGGAACAGTGGTCTTGCACGCGCATGCATAATTAGCAAAAAGAAGACGCTGTTCACAAGAATAGTTTTGCAAATCTTTTTTCTGATTTCCCAATCGAACAGTAAAAAGGAAACCCATGAAATCCAGATTCACCCTGAGGACGGATTTCTCAGAGATCAAATCCGTTTTCGGATTTCGCGTTTGATTGCAAAATCCGAAGTCCGGATTTCAAAATCTAAATCCGGATTTCCCAATCAAACGCACCCTAAGTGTTAAAACTACACTTGTCTTGATATGCACTTCTAGTGAGATTATAAGTAGCAGTTATTTCTAGTAGATTTCTTGAATGTAAGTAAGAGATCTCTTTTTGTTAAAGATATATCAGAGCAGACCTCAGCCAGCAGATCAAAGGAACAGTTACCAAGTCCCTCGGGTACCAATTTATGGCTCCAGTCCACACGAATCCAAATATTTTTTGAAACCACATATTTTTTTACATGAATAGGCCACGGATGACTGAGCGGATTCACTGGTTTAATGTTTACGGAAGGCCGTGTTCTGATAAAGAAAATGTTCAGTTTCAGAAATATCCAGATTCGTGTGGACGGGGCCTTAATGTTTAATGCTACATTGTGCATGTACAATCCAACATGTTACGAGTTTGGGATACATTTTCCGTTCATTTTCCCTTCCTCTTGTTGTTTTTCTCTTGTTTTCTTGTTTCTTCCTCTTTTTTCTCTTGTGTTTGGTTATAATTTTTTTGTTTGTTTTTTCTTGCCAAATGTTTTTGGAACTGTCATATCAGGGGTGTCGTGTACATTAGCTAATAATTGGGCAAAATTATTTTGTACTGGTGGGGAGCACTTATTTCAAGACGGGTGCTATTCGAACGTTTACAGTACATGTGTTCCATTTAATTTAAAAAAAGACCCTCTTCCCTCTCCACTATTAAGTTCTGTTGTCTAATTAGCTGCTATTTGCGCTCTGTTCCTTAGCTTATTTGTTAAATTAGTAAGGTTTTCCCACCCTTAGCCTGAGCAACGGATTTACAGTGCAAAACAACAAAAAAAACAACACTGAACAAAACAGCTTCTAAAGCCATGTTTAACGTCATTGAACGTGTTAAATTAATCATGACATTTTAATTTTTTCATACTAAATAAGAAGGGGAGGCCAGTATAATGTAAACTAACTGTAGTATAAAAGTTTTGAAATCTATAATTATCTCAAAAATTGATCAACAAGTCAGCCTCGCAACAGAAGGTTGTTTAAAAAACCGGTGGTGTAAGACTTGGTAATAAGCTTAACGCATGAAGAATCTTGCTCTAGTGTTAACCTGAGATCAGGCTCTATTTTTATTTCACGCTTAGATGTAAATGGCCGTAATAGAAAACTACCATTATCAGCGCTACCACAAAACTTGTACAATTAACTTTCTACTGCTCAATGCGTTGCAGAGGATTTAATTTTAAAGAGATTTACTTTTTTATATAAACAGATGCTGCAACTGCTTTTTTGGAGTGGAGTCAAAATCAGCTTTGCTCATTTTACAACAGTACCGCGAGCCAGTTAATGATTACTCCTTGGGACCGACATAATACCATGGACATTGATGAGGTGTATGTACAGTTAACACTGCTGAGAGATGACAGAAAACTTGCTGGAACAACAAAAGAAAGGCTTGAAGATTACAGTGAGATATTCGCAAGTCATGGTCATCATCTAATTCCTAAGAGAATTTTAGTGTATGGGAGGCCAGGAATAGGAAAGTCAACAGTGACAAAGAAACTCGCCGTTGACTGGTCACGAGGTAATAAAGAAATCCTAAAGAAGTTTGCTGTTGTACTTTTAATCAAGCTCCGAGATGTTTGCAACACGCAATATTTCTGTGACTTGCTACAAAAGGCGGAGCTGTTGTCCGCAGGTGACCCTATGGTATTTAACCAATTGTATGATTACATTCTTCGTAACCAACAGAAAGTCCTACTTATTTTAGACGGTTATGATGAATATAGCGCCGAGACATCATCGCCAGTCCATCAGATTTGGAAAGGCAGTCAATTGAGAGATTGCACTCTTCTTGTGACTACCCGTCCTCGGAAAAAAGATGAGTTAAGACCAGGAAGTCATGCTCAGTTTGAAATTTGTGGGTTTGATGATTGGCAAGTTCAAAAGTTTGCTCTCAAGTTTCTCCGCGACCAAACAGAACTGTACAAGTTTTTAATATTCCTGTATGAACGCCACCTGTGGGGCTTGGCGGAAATACCACTCCTACTGTTAATGTTGGTTCTAACCTGGAAGAATTATCAAGGAACATTAACATCCCGCTCAGACCTGTATTACAAATTTTGCCAGACGCTGCTTGATCACGTTACCGCCAAAACATCAGATGAGACACCTAGAAGCATGGATGAATACAGAGAACACCTCGTAAAGTTAGGGGAACTTGCCTGGCAGGCACTTTTAAATGACTGTCTTTATTTCAAGCTTAGCAAAGTGCCTGAGGACATTCGGTTATTCCTCGAGAAGTTTATCGATTTTGGCTTTCTTCAGACTTCTAACCTTTCAGACTCTCCTCATCGTGAGAAACTGGCGTTCTTTCTCCATAAATCGGTGCAAGAGTTCCTTGCCGCCTCGTTTTTAGTTCATGATTTAAAAAATGCCAAGGAACCCTTCAACTCTCTGTCTAAAGTCGACTCTTTTGAACGGTTCATGGAGCTATCTGAAGTTTTCAAATTTGTTTCGGAGTTGTCATCAGAAGCTACCGTTGCTGTTTTTAGCCATCTGAAGATGATAGGAGAAAAAGAAGGTCTAACTGATTACAACTTCTGTGAAAACCCCTCTATTGAGGAGCTCACTAAAGAACAAAGAGAGTTTTATCGTATTAGTCTCGATCTTTTCCTTTCTTGCCCTGCTTCAGATAGGAAAAATGTCTATCCTTCATTTCTGCAATGCGTTAATGGTCTTTTATTGATAGAGGAGGAACAACTGCCTAAAGTTTCCAGCGAACATTGCCTGATATCAACAAATTTCCATAAACCAGATTATGTATTTTTTACATCAGAGTCTCGATGCGATTTCGAAGTTATGAATGAACAACTGTTTTCTGTCTCTTCCGATTTGGACACTGTTTTTGTGACACGTTATGGTGACGTAAAATCCGTCAATAGGTACCACAATCAACGCCCTGGCAACTTTTTCATTAAGAAAGTCGGACATCGATTTGTGTGCTATTTAACTTGCTTTCAATTTCTGCCCATGGGACTGTTTACATCATTAATATCAGTACCAGAGTCCTCTCTTCAAGAGCCTTATCACAACTTACAGAATCATGATGTTTCCAACTCTTTGCAGTTAACTGAGAAAACATCTGACCAGACTCTGACACACTCTCTGTCATATTTGAGAAAGATCGAAATTCAGGCTATGGACCCATCAAGTGAACTTGGTGAACTTGTCATTTTACTGAATAATCTTCACCATGTGCCTCGACTATCTGAGCTTCAGTTACTTAATGTTGGTATGGGGAATCAAGAGTACCAATTACTTGCCACTGCTTTTAAGTATGTTGATAAGTTACTCGTTCTTAACTTATCAGGTAACCCACTCGGTCACGGTATAAGAGAGCTTGCCAAACATCTTCACAGTGTGCCTCATCTGAAAAAGCTGGACCTGAGTAATACACAGATGGGTGAAGAGGAAGTCACAGCTTTAGCCCATAGTTTACAGAATGCGACTCAGCTGAGTGAACTTGACTTCTCAAAGAACCCTCTCGGTCACGGGATAAGTGAGCTTGCCAAACACCTTCACAATGTACCTCATCTAAAACGGCTGTACCTCGGGGATACACAGATGGGTGAGGAGGAAGTCACAGCTTTAGCCCATGTACTCGTCTACGTACCAGAACTGGAGTTCCTTAAGCTTGACAAAAATCCACTGGGCCGCGGAGTGACTGAACTAATCAAGTGTCTCAGAAGTGGTCCTCAGCTTCTTGGGCTCACCCTCACACAAATTCAACTGACAAAGAAAGAGGCTACTGAGGTGTGTACATTAGCAAAGGAAGGGGACCGGACGCGCTTGATATCAGATTACGTAAGTTTCTCTTTTGTTATTTACGTTGTAGACGAGAAGGAACCGTTCTTCAGAGGGACTGTGTCGCCATTCTTATCCATACGAAAAAAAAAAGACATTTTTGTAAAATAAAACTTGTCGAATAGTGGTCCAGTCGTGACAACAATTGCTAATGTATTTTTCTGTCTTAAGATGCCCTGCAGGGTGGAAATAGATTGCAATAATCATACCCCGTCAATAATATTACTACGTCAGTGAACAAATATGGATTTCAAGATCAAACTCGAGTTCTGTTAAAAGACCACTATATCAGTCCACTAAAATTATAGTGATAAGTTTCTGTGTTGGCTTTAATAGATGGCAAAGATGGAAGTGGATTACACTTTGAAAAGTTTTGACTTCTTTTTTTGATTTCTTTACCGTTTCTTTAAAAAAAATAAATGCGGTTTCTTCTTGGTTATAGAACACTATTGAAATCTTGCTCTTGTATTGTCATGGTTAAGCATGTTCCTTGACGTTGAATCTCGGGAAGACGCGTAGCGATGCGTTGAATAAAAGTGACGGTAAATTAAACGGCGGGCAATTCTTATACCTGACGTTCGGTCGGGGGAAGAGCAAAGAGAGCAATCATTAGGCTGCGGTGCAAATTTACACTGAAAAATGTGCCGGATCGAGCTGAGGTACAGGATCGTTGAAATCACTAGGGGAAACCTATTTTAGATATGTCTTTTTTTCTTTAGTCTTGTAGTTAACTCAACCTTGTATTTACCATATGGAAAGTCAAGCTGCTAGTAAAGGAGCTAAAAACAGTTTAAAGAATTACTCTAGATATTTACGCTGAAATAACAAACAATCGCGGGAAGTTTTTATAATTTTTAAACAGCGTCTTTTTAGTTTCCTATAAAGCAATACGTTTGCTGAGGGATTAGCTCAGCGAAGTATCAACTTACGAAATGTCAAAATTTAAATAGCTATTAGACATTTCATAACTTCCGGAAATCAACAATCTATTATTGTATTTTCGAAGGATTGTAAATTTAGCTTGGTAGCATTTACCTCACCTTCTGCCAGGGTTCGCACGCACCTTGAAAGTCC